>JBAMBJ010002349.1:0-58382 GCA_037043495.1 Drosophila recens | reverse complement strand
AAGAGCCTCGACTTCATTATTTTTAATTGTTAGAAGTTGGCATATTCGGGTCAGTTCCGAATTCCGAAAACGAGTCGATTTGCCACAAAACGAGTTGAAAGCTATTCCGAATTCTGAATTTCGACAATAATTGTCGTTTTCAAAACGTGTGCTGTAGAGTCACCGGATTTAAAAGTAAATGACATTTAAAGCTTTAAAATAAATACCTAAAATTATTAACTGAAAATTATAATAGTTTTGAACAATTAATCGATTAATGTACTTCAAGTTTAAACAGTTGAAGTATTTTTCAAAAGAATTTTTTTCAAAAGCAATCATAAAATATTTTATATAAAACAATAGCGAGCTGTTCTGAATTCCACTTTAATTTTTGTTATCGATACCAACTGTCGAAATCGAAAGCTGCTAGGGTTGCTTAAATTGAATAACTAAATTCGAGCAACGAAGTTTAAGTCTAATTTAGCCTTCTATCTTCTATTCAACCTAAAATACTTAAAATGAATTTTCGAAACGTTTTCGAAGCCGAGTTCGAAAAGTAAAAACACGCCCATTTCGATCGGAATTGGAAACAGCAAATAGTGAAACGTTCCGTTTTCGTTTCGCTTTTACTTTTTAAAAACGTTCGGAGTTCGGAACAGGCCCTGACTATTAATGTTTAGCTGGCGCCATCTATGTACAGCCTGCGCAACTACTGCATCAATGACGCCAATGACGCCGACGTCGCTTGGGTGAAATGACGCCGCCATCTATCGAGAATCTGTCGAACCAACAGATGGTGGCGTCATCTCTGAGTCGTTCGAATTACTTAATGAACACATGAAACGCAACTGGGCAAAAGATGGCGGCACGTGGCCTGTTTTACGACCTCAATGGCTAAAAATGGCTGCTAAATTGCTCGAGTGTCGCCGCATTACGCAATAATAAAAAAAAATAGTGTGTGCACTGGTGACACAAATAAATCCCCGATGCCTGCTGCCAATCGAAGCGTTAGACAGCAGGTAAGACCGTTGAGCAGGTAACAGGTCAAAAGGCGACCCGCCAGCGCTCAATGAGCTGAAATTCCAAGGGATTTCCAGTCGCGTTCGTCATTCATGAATTTTGCGCACATGTGTTGTCAATTACCTGATCGGGTAACGTGCTTAGACTTAGACCCTAAACCTATTGACTCAGGTAATGCAGTTAACACGGGATTTTCCAAACGATAACTGAATGAACGCTTGCTTGGGTATATAACCCAGTGGCGATTGTCAAAGGATAATTAGAAGCCAAGTTAACCTCGCCGCAAACACACACAGTTCACAGTTCACAGTTTACAGATCCGTTCGCATCATGTCGTCGAAATTATCATCAACTTTATTGCGCATCACCTGCATCCTTTGGTTGCTCTCCAGTGCGCTGAGCGCCACAATCGCAGCCAGAGCGGCCAAGAACTCGAATTCGCCACTGCCACTGCCGCTGCCCATGCAGCTGAGGATTTGGCAGTGCCGACAGCGTTGCTACCACCAAACGTTACTCAAAACCACATCGCCGGCATTGTGCCACAGCCGTCCCGATTGCTACATGTGCCACGACTACTGCCGGGTCCTGGTCGTCGCCGAGTGGAGTCTGGCCGCCGCCATGTGCGCGGATCGCGTCTTCTGCAGTCGCGGCTGCCGCACCGCCTGCCAGTTTCATCGACACTACACGGCGGCCTAAAGAAAGTCCGACCGAGTATATCAAAAAAAGTACATTAGTATATTTAGTTGTTTATAGTTATAAGTTTTAGTTGTACAATGTAAATAGTGACTAAGCTTTAGTTGGAAAATATGGCTAATAAATGATATTAAAAAAACACACACACATTTGCTGTACTTTTATGCTGCATCACAATCGGAAAAGAAATCAAGATTTAAGGATAAATTCAAGTACAAACCATCTCAAAACATGATTGAGTTCAGCATTTCTAAGACTGTAAACAATAATCTAATTTCAATTTCGCTTTTTGCAATACCGATCATATTAAAATCAGGGACTGTAATCATTATAAGTTCTATTCAATTTTTTTTAAACAATGCTTAATTTTAAGTGACATAGATTTCCTCACAAAATAATGATTAATTTTAAGTTATACTTTATACTTGTCAACCAATAATCATTATTTTTGAGCAAAAAAATAAAACTTAAGGAATAATCAGTATTTCATGAGTTTTATTTTTTGCTCAAAATAAAACTCAAGTTGTAAATTGGACAAGGCTTAATTTGATGCTCTTCACAGGAGTTTTTATTTTGAAAATGGATTAATATTTTAGATTGTTTTGGCTTATTGACTGGGAATATGTATTATTTTTGCCTTTATTCCCTAAGAATAGGTCGAAACTGCAACTTAAGTTTTATGTTGAGCAAAGAATAAAATCTATGATATAATGCTTATTCCTTAAGTTTTATTTTTTTGTTTAAAAATAATGTTTATTAGTTGAAAATAAAGAATAACTTAATCTACAACTAACTTAAATCTACAAAAATTTAAATAATGGCAAAAATGCATCAATGAGTTATAGAGATGAATATTGGTCGGTGTCTCAAAGTTACAAAAAAAAAAGATACAAATAATTATTATTTGCAGTTCCTGATTAAATAACGAGATCTGGGATACTGCAAGTGCGTTTTGGTATTTATTCAAGTCTGTAAAAGATCGAATCATACTAGTTTAAGTACACAAAAATCTTGAACTTATTACTGAAAGTACTATGAATAATACATACAATAATAACAAATACAAATTTGTTTTTATGACTTATTGTTTCTTAAGGTATTTCAGCTAAGATCACAGATTTTATGTCTTATATATATTCTGATAAGGATTAGTTAAAACCAGACTTATATATCATATACAGTTGCGGTCAAAAAAATAGTAGTGCGTGCAATGAATTTACAAAAACTTAAAATTTAATGACTTTTCATTTATCCAAATTTTTCATATAATTTTTTTAAGATACGTTAATATATAGTTAATCTATCTGAGAAATCAAAGATAGTGAACAGTTATTATTTTTCGACTTAGGAATTTTTTTCTTGCAATAGCCTGAAAAATGGGCGGTCAAAATAATAGTAGTGATGAACATATTCAAAAATTTTAATGATGAAAACGATCCAAAACCCCCTTATTTTTATTTAAAAGGTTAGATATGTGAAATGCACTTAATAATTAACAAATTTAGTAATTTGTTGTGAAGCCTCTATCTTGAATTACCGCCTTACAACGACGGATCATGGCTTTTACATCGTTCTGTTTGTATTGAGCTCCAGGCGCTCCTAGCGATCTTCCAAAGATGAATATTATTTGTTGGTTGGTGCTTGGCAATATCCTTCTTCATATCGGACCACAAATTTTCAATGGGATTCAGATCGGGGGACCGTGGTGACCACTCCACTACATTAACTTTTTCTACGTGAACCATTCTTTCGAAGATTTGCTGATATGCTTTGGGTCTATGTCCTGTTGGAACCTCCAAATTATCGGCATATCATCTGAAAAATACGGTAGCACAGTGTTCTGCAGAATTTTCACTTGTTCGTGCCTTTCCATTATGGTTATGATCCATTACATGGGTTGGACCCAGGAATGTGAAAATGCGCCCAGGTTATTATTCTCATACCACAATGTTTGATGGTCCTGCAGGTGAATCTGGGCTGATATTCGGACTTTAACGGATTCCTTACATGTTGTCGAGATCCTCGATCAGCAAAAAAAATAATTTTGGACACATCCGACCACTAGAGGTTTCTTTATTTCTCTAGGGTTAATTCAGATGATCCTAAGCAAATCGAAATCGCTTTTGGGCAGGTATTTTTTTTAACAACGGAACTTTTCACGGGCTTCTTTCTGCCAGATTATTATTTCGCAAACATCTAAGAATGTTTTACACACTTTGGTCCATACCAAAGTTCTTTTTTATAAGTGCTGCAGGAGCAAAAGGGTCGCGTTTCAAAAACCTCAATACTTTTGTCACTAGTATTTTGGATATGGATCGAGGTCTTCCACATTTATCCTATTTTGGCGACTACTTAATGGCGTTTCTGATTATGGTTGGCAATCATCTAACCAAATTTTTCCACTTCCTTAAACGTTATCCTTTTAGAAATAAATTGTTTATGGGAGCACGCTTTTCTGGAGTGCAATGCTTGCCACGCCCCATTGTAACAACTCTAAGCAAAATATTTTTTATACAATTTATAGAAAATTATCAAATAACAATTATAAATATCAAATCAAGTGCCTTTCCTGCTTAATATCCTTTTTTTCCACTTTTAATGCATTCACTACTATTATTTTGACCGCCCATTTTTCAGACTATTACAAGAAAAAAATTCCTAAGTCGAAAAATAATAACTGTTCACTATCTTTGATTTCTCAGATGGATTTACAATATAATAACGTATCTTAAAAAAATTAAATAAAAAATTTGGATAAATTAAAAGTCTTTAAATTTTGAGCTTTTGTAAGTTCATTGCAGGCACTACTATTTTTTTGACCGCAGCTGTAGATGTCAAGACCTTTTCATACTTAATACAAAAACAAAAAGTACACAACAATCTTGAAAAGTTTAAGAACAAAGCGGCATAAATTCAAGTACGGAGATACTTCATTTAAGGATGGCATATTTGTCCGAGTGCAGCTTTGGGTTTGGCGTGCACAAATTGGCCAAGCTGTTGCCCGTTTGTTGGCTGTTGGTTGTTGGCCAGCAGCTGTTGCCACTCGTTTTGCTGGCTTTATTAATCAGCAGTCGATGACGATGACCCTGCCACAAATAATTTAAGTTTTGCTCAAAATGAACAGAAAATAAAGACATTAAATACAAAATGTTGAAGGCGCATAGAAAAGCATGCAACAGGTGGCCAGCAAATGCAACAGCAGCAACAACAGCAACAGCAGCAACAACAGCAGCAACAACAACAGCAGCAGCAACAACAACAACATCAGCGGAGGCGTCTCCAGCTCCTGATCAAGACTTGAGTTTGCTCCTTAGTTTATTTTTTTATGTTTTGGCCGGATATTGGCTGCGCCAACATATGGCACCCGATGCCAGCGCATCGATAAGACCTTCTTCTTCCTCCTTCTTCTCTCTGCTCCTCCTCCTCCTGCCTCGGCATTCAATCGATTGTCCCACTGTCCAGTCGTTGCTCTAACGGTTCACACATCAGCTTCAGACATAAATATTTGTGGAGTCCATTGTTTGCCTTAACACCTAATTACATAATTGGAGGCATCTTTTTCGGCCTGGACCCCCATCCCTACCCCTACCCCTCTACCCTGCCTCCATGTCTCCATTTAACCAAGGCCCCCTGCCGTCAAGTGTCACATAAAGCAGCGGAGAGCGCATAAAAACCCAGCGATGATCGTAAAAAAATCGATTTGAAGTCTATAAAAATCATATCATACAAATTTTTATATGCCATGCTCATTTAAAAATGTCACAAACGAAGTGTGCAGTGTGGGGGGAGAAGAAACAGAGACAGGGACAGAGAAAGAGAGAGGAAGAAAGCGGTAAAGAGACAGCAAAAGAGAAAGAAAGAGATGCGGTCTACAGGGGACAGGGGGAAGACTAAACGGAAAGCCTTAACTCAATTCACAAAAAGTCAACAAAGACGACGAAAACATGGCAAGAGTCCAGCAAACTACAGTAATACACTTATGATATAGTATATCGTATATAGACTATAAATAAATATGTGATATGTTATTGACATTAAGATTTATACAGACATTCCATTCTTTAATTTATAAATAACAAGACTGACATTCCATTTTAAATTCAGCGGTGGGCACGAAATCTGAATTCGGGAGCACTGCAACAAAAATATAGAATGGGCAGAAATAAAGTTGGGAGCTGCTGCTAGCTCCCGGAGCCAATGCGTGCCCACCGCTGCTTTAATTTATAAATAAATAATCTGCAACCCTATCAAGTTTCAGAGAAGTTTTTGAAAGTAAAAAATAAATTTATGAATATTATCTAAGGTATATTTTTCACATTTAACACACATTTACTAAACATTTTACGTCAAATATCTATTCAATTGTAATAAAAAAAAACCACCTTAAATATACTTTGAAAAAAAGCGACTCAATGTTGTTATATTTTATCAGGACTGCTATTTATCTCAGAATCTTTTTCTATCCTTAAAAATACAATCCATAGTAATACATACTATATATTATTTATGATTGCAGTCTACAAAAAAAATAATTTAATCAGAGACTGATTTAAGAGTCGACAGTTGACAAAGTGTGTGACAGAATCAACTAACTTGCATTTCAGATGATATATAGGGTATCGCTGGGTGGGGTGAGGTAAGGCTAAAAAGAAGAAGAAAGCATTTTGAAATGAAAAACTAAGCTGACGCTTTTTGAAAGCAAATTAAAAGCCACGACAAATGGCCTAAGAAAACTGACAAATAAATTTCCCATTGAGGCAACAGGTGTTTAAATATGCAGTTAGTCTGTCCAAAAGTCTTGCCGTCTCTCTCCGTCTCTCACTCTCTCCGTCTGTCTCACTGTCCGTCTGTTCGAAGAATTGAAAAGTTTCCCGATGATGCAATAAATACAGATAAATAACAGATAAATTTTTATTTACGATTGAATAGTCAAGAGTTATGCACAGAGCGAGAGAGAGAGAGAGAGAAGACATATAGATAGATAGAGATGGATATATGTAGATAGAGAGACAGGCTGTCTAGGCCAATTCTAGTTAGTTGCAGGGCTAAGGGGAATTGAGGGTAAAACTTTATTGAAATACTTTTTAGCGAGTGATGATGATGTTGCTGTTGCTGTTACAGTTGTTGTTGTTGTTGCTGTTGTTGTTGTTGTTGCGGGCGTGCGGATCACGACTGAATCCCAGCCAGAAACGAGAGGGAGGCAACCAAGCGACCGATATATATTAATTAATTATAAAGCAAGCAGAAGGGAACTCCAGGTAGGCAGAGCGAGAGAGAGAGCGAGATGTAGATAGAAAGAGAGAGGGAGAGAGAGAGAAAGGAGGACATAACGTGCACGAAGGTGAGAAATCAATTTTCAGTATCTCGCTTTGTGCTTAATACTTTTTCCAGCGAAATGCGCCGCAGAGGCAAAGGCGGAGAAGGAGAGAGGAGTGGAGGAGGAGAGGGGAAGGATAGAGGGAGGAGGAGGAGAGAGGGAGATGCGGGAGGAAGAAGATGAGCTGAGCAGCGCCTGGGGCCATCAGCAGGCAGCCAAAGTTGAGCTACAAGGCCCATTCCATTGTCGTCAAGAGACCCGAAACCGAAACCGACTTCAAACTCGACTTGGAGCTCGACTTGTAGCTTGGAAGAGGAGCTGGAATCTTGAAGCCTCGCTCGGCACGTAAATTAGGATAACAACGTGAAACATAATTATTACTTTGGACAGATATGGCCACGTCTACTGCGCCTGCGCCTCCAACTTTAACTTCAACTTCAACTCGGACTTGCAACTTCAACATCAACTTCAACTTCAGTTTCAACTTGGTCTGGGTATTTCTTTTTCGTATTTTGCTTTTGTGGCCCAAATAAATGTATTAAAGTTGGTTAACGCCTTCATTTTTTTCCCAGTCTCGCGGCAGGGATTCACAGCAACAACAAAAACAGCAGCAACAACAACAACAACGTGCCCCAAAGTAGGTGTAATAAAAAATATGAATTGTTGTTGTTTTAAGCTGCAGCAAGCAGAGCAGCAACAGCAACAGCAACAACAACAACAACAACAACAGGTTGCAGCTTCAGCAGCCAAAAATCATTCAACGCTTTTTACGAGCCAAAAGCTGAAGCTTGGCTATTCATATTCATATTCATATTTATACTCATACCCATGCCAAGTGAATACCATGTGATTCACGGTGTGAGCATAACTGACATTTGGCCAAATTGAATGTGTCCGGTGAATGAGTGAAGATACTCACAGCGACACTCACGGCTAATTGAATACTAAATGAATAGTGAATGAATATAGGCAAATATGTTGCTTATGTAATCCACGATTAAATTAATGTATGTTATTCCATAACCAATGTAATGTATTCATTAACCAACTGTCTATTCAACAACATTTCAGGCAACATATTCACAAGTAAAGCAAAGTCATCAAATATATTCATAGGTATATTCATGAGTGTTCTTAAGTTTACTCATATGTTTACGCTCAAATAATTTACCTTTTAATTACAAGTCAGAACTGTCATTAAAAAGAGATTCACGACAATATTCATAAGCATATTCATAGTTTCAAGGTCAAAGGTCAGACCAATTTCAAACTATCATAGATTTTCAAGAGGAACGTAATTTTGATCATGGTTTGGTCTCTAAATCAATTATTGCTTCAAATTGAATTCAGTTCTTTCAAATAATTCCTTGCCTTAAGATATCGATTTTTAAGCAAAGGGGGGACCCTTTACTTTTCGACTAATCAAAGTTGAAAATCTCAAGTTATAAAATTTAATCAACTCCTGTCACAATTAACTGAACTGAACTCCAGTGAGTTGTCAGTTTTTCATAAAAATCGATTTAATTAAGTCGATTGATAGTCAAAAAATGATTGAGCTATCTATTTTTCGATAAGTTCCGTATCACTACGCGAGAGTACCTACGAATGTATTCATTCTTAGTCAAGAGTCTGTTCACGAGTGTATGATTGAATTTTTAATTGATTTATTTCTACAAAGGAAAAAAGTCACAATTTACAAATTGTCATTTGATCGTTGGACTCATCAGTTAATTACCGCACAGCGTTGCAAGGCCAATAGAGATGCAACAAATTTGTGGCACAGCTGCATTAAGGAGGGAAGGATAAAGGGGTGGGAAGAGGAGGGGAGAGGAGGGCAGTATGCCCACCCGCTGTTGCCTCGATTCGGAGGTAGGAAATGCCACAAAATTGAAAATGCAAAACGAAATTGGCAACGGGCAACTTGCAACAAGGCAACAAGAGGCAACAAGGCAACGGGGCAAGTGGCAACAAGCGGAGTGGAGCGGAAACGTAGGCCGTGCGTAATGAAGACGTTAAGCTGAAGCTGAAGCTGTAGCTGGAACTCGGACTGCGATGGGGACTGAGACTCAAACTGAGACTCAGACTGAGAGTGAGACATGAAGTTGGCCTGAAACTGCGAATGCGAATGCGACTGTGGCTGCGAGGCATGCGTCGATGTTGCTGTTGCAAGTTGTTGTTGTTGTTGTTGTTGCTGTTGTTACTGTCGATGTTGCAGGCTGCTGCGTAACTCTTTTAGCGGCGGCTCGTTTTGGTTCCGCTTGCATGTTAACTGAAAATTCGTATGAAGGCGAGAAATTAATGAATCATTCACACCTGCATGACGGATTGTCGGCATTACTCTCTCTCTCTCTCTCTCTTTCTCTCCTTCCGTCTCTCTCTCTCTCTCTCTCTTCCTCCCTCTCTGTCTGGCTCGCACGAGTGCGGAGTCTCAAGTCCCGTGTCTCGGAGGGCGCGACGCTCCTGACGCTTCTGCCGAAGGAGTTGCCTTCTAATTTATTTGCCTGATGTGTGTATTACATTTGTGGCAAGTTCCCTACCCCTACCCCCACCCCTGCACCATCCCCATGCCCCGCTGATCGCACAGTCACAGTCTCAGGCTCAGGCTCAGGCTCAGTCCCAGTTTCAGTTGCCGCGTCCAAATCCCAATGGTGCACGTTCCTTTTCTCGATCCCGGGACGTGTTGCATTTCGTAAATTGCCTCTCGGCATTGCAGGTCGACGAGGCACAGCGACGTTGATGGCAGCACGGTGGAGGAGAGGGAAGGGGATGGTGACGGTGACGTTGCTGCCTGATGATGCGTTCAGCAGCAGAAGAAGTCCAAGAAGAAGTATCTGCAAGATACAGTTGCCCGTGTTGACCGCGTTGCAAGCACAATGGCCGAAATTCGAAAGTGCCAGAGCGAAAATCATCATACTCATTGTTCGGAATCGCACGTGTTAGAGCAGCACTGCCCCCTGCCCCTCCTCCATGCCCCTCGACACCTCGGCACCTCATGTTAATCTTTATACCATTAATAATAAAGGGTCGTGATCTCACAGCGAGTATTGTAAATGACAGCCAAGAAGCATTGCCACTTGTTAAACGCAGCTACAATGGTACTATCGATAATTATCGAAAAGTCTATCGATATAAGTTACCAAGAAAATAACAATATTGATGATGTTGTCGCATTGGCGTATGTGCTTAATCGATTTCTAGAAAGAATATATAAATTTATCGAGCTACCTTATTGTTATCGAATGCCTTCTCGATATTGATTTTTGATTTAAATTATATACATGTTATCGATATACTAATAATCGATATGTTATCGAAATGATGTATCGGTATCAAAATTGATTAAAAATAAAAATACTTTAATGTTTTCAAAATACAATTTGGCTGACAATATATACAGTCGAACTTCCCTAACTCGAAGTTTCTCTAACTCGAACAAAATCGAGTGGCAATGCTAGGCAAATTTCATACAATTCTACTTCCCTAACTCGAACTTTTTTCGTGGATAATGGTGGTTCGAGTTAGGGAAGTTCGACTGTATCTTTGCAATATTTATCGATACTTAAATTGAACTATCGATTCACCACAAACAATCCAGCTACACATGTAGGGATAATAACAATAGTTTACTGAATAAGCAAACAAATTAAGTGCAAACAAATACAATCGGTCAGTGATCCAACATTAAGATTCAGCTTCAGCTTGAGGTCTAAGTATGTCCACGTCCATGTCCAGGTCCATATTGCGTGCTGCGTGTGAACTTGATGGATGCACTGCCTCCGCCTTCTTCTGCTTCAAAGTGCTGTTCTTTTTGGCTCGCACCACAATTCTACTTCACTTCTGCACCACACGCAGCCGCCGGGCACTTTGTTGGAATTAAAATGCATTCTCAAATTCCCATACAAACATTCATGCTCATATTCGCATTTACACTCACATTCACAAAAATGCGGCCAAGTCTACAGAGTCCAAGTTGGGGTTAAATTGAAGTTTGAAAACTTTCCTCATACACAGAAAAAAAAATGCCGTTCTAAAATCAAGCCTAAAATACTTAATTTAAGCCTGCATTTTTTAAGTATGTTTCCAGGATTAAACTGAACAATCAAGCCTATATCGGGATTCAAATGGGAACATAAGCCCAAATGACTTGATTCTCTCTCGGCCTCTTTCATTTCAATTGGTTCGGTGGCTCAGTGGTTAGAGTCGCCGACTTGTTTGAAAAAACCTGGGTTCGATTCCCCCCAGTCAATTGCATTCAAAAATTCTCTTAATTAAAAAAAAAATGTTTAAAAAAAAAAACAATAGATAAATAATGTTTAAAAAAAATTTAAATAAAAAATGTTTAAAAAAAAATTTTTAAAAAAATGTAAAAAAAAGTTAAAAAATTGAAAAATAAAAAATTAAAGATTAAAAAAAAATTTATAAAAAAAATAAAACAAAAGTTTGAAAAAATAAATCTTAAAAAAAAATTTAAAAAAAAGTTTAAATGTAACAAAAAACATAATTTTTTTTAGCCTGAATTTAAGAATTTTAGGATTGAATTCGGGATTGAAAAAATCAAGTATTTCATACTTGGTTTAAGCAAATCCGAGATTACCCCACTTCTGACATCGTTTCGGATTGAATCCGGGCTAAATATCCCGGATTTTTTTTTCTGTGTATGTATATTCAAAGCATACCTGTTAAATAATGATTAGTAATCATAATCATTAGTAATTAAATTATTTTTGTTTAAAAGTCGAACCAATGATTAAATTACGATTATTTTGGGTTTTGCCCAATTATCTAATGATTACGATTAGAAAAAATCAAAAAAAAATCAAGAATTATTACAATTATTCAAAAAAATCGGAAAAAATAAAAAAAAACCAAAAATAATCGTTTTGGGGTATTTCGGATTATTTTTGATTTTTTCTGATTTTTTCTGATTTTTTGATTTTTTACGATTATTTAGTAAAATTCAAATTATTTTCACAATCAAAGTAGCCAAAGCTTTTGATTATAGTTGCTTTGTGCTGTCTAAAGCAGTTAAATTCAGAAGAAAGAAAGAGGCAGCTACAACAATTCCGTAGCTCACTAGTTAGAGTTGCTGACCTGTCAGTTCCAGTTTGAAAAAAAACGGGGTTGATTCCCCCCGTCATAAGTTCTTCGGAATGAAACGCAAAAATATAGTATTCAACTTTTTTTTTTTAATCAAAAGAGTCAAGAAAATAATTGCTTGCAGAATATTGGAGAGCTAAGCGGAGCGCTCAAGAGGTCCACATTTATTGCGTATACAATCGAAAACAAGATATCCTAGTAGTTGGATTGCCGACTATGAACATCTACAGTAAGTTTATGTTATTGATTATACAAGTACAAGTAATGCCCTTATTGCGGTTTTTCATGGAATATGTGGAAGACTCGATCGAGTTTGATCTGGAGATGCCTGCGTGAAGTACCAGTACCATCACCAGCCAACTCTCACTTTAACAGGTCAAATACGAATGCTTAAATGTATTCCTCAGAAGGGCTTTATATGACCAGCACAAAGCAACTATAATCAAAAGCTTTGGCTACTTTGATTGTGAAAATAATTTGAATTTTACTAAATAATCGTAAAAAATCAAAAAATCAGAAAAAATCAGAAAAAATCAAAAATAATCCGAAATACCCCAAAACGATTATTTTTGATTTTTTTTGATTTTTTCCGATTTTTTTGAATAATTGTAATAATTCTTGATTTTTTTTTGATTTTTTCTAATCGTAATCATTAGATTATCACAAATTTTTCGACAGTGAATTATATAATCATTACGATTATTTCTTATAAATAATCTAATTGATTAGTAATTCTAATCGAGATTTAACAGGTATGATTCAAAGTAAGGTTGCATATTACACATAGCTCATATTCTAATCCATTTCTACGAATAGGTAGCTTTTTTTAAATTGTTGGATACTTAGACGTTGTTTACGTAGAGAAACATGTTGTCATATTAGATATGGATATATTTATGATAGTTGTAAACTTAACTTACTTACCTTACTTTTTCAAAAACTTTAAACTGTTATAACTTTGTCAAAACTTTGCTAATTTACTTACGCAAATGTAACCAATTTTATCATATTTGTAAAATCAAATATCTAGGGTGCCACAGAAATCGCTTTCGCTTGAATTTCACTTAAATTTGTATGAAACTTAAGTGAAATTCAAGCGAAAGTGATTTCTGTGGCACCCCCGATAATTTTTTGCACTTTTCAATTTTTCCCATTGACACTTTTTCAAAAACTTCAAGCTGTCGCGAGTATTTTGTTATTACAATTTGCCGATTTTTTTTTTTTTGCATTAAATTTAAGTTTGTTGTTTCACATTGAAACATGAGTTCGTATATTCCAGATATTATCTTCTGTTACAATTTGAGCTAACGCCCCATCGAATATTTGCGATACAAAAAATATATATTTGTATTTATTGATAGATTCGAAGACAGTTTCTTTAGCCTGTTACATACTTGAGCACAACTTTATTATACCCCTAATGCCACATATATTGGGAATTTCTATATTTGTATATAAAAAAAATTTAATATCAAATAAATATCTATGGTATGTGTATATATGTGTGTGTGTGTGTGTTATTGCTTATGTGCCGAGCAGAGATTCGATGCTAAAGGAGGAATTGTAATGTCCCTTGTGCTGGCGCGGCGATTCAGCAGGAGGAGCCGGTAAAATCGGCAGATGCGGTGACTCCAGCGGTTCCAATTTTATCACAGCATTGCCATCGTCATCGCCATCATTATCGTTATCGTTATCGCCGTTGGAACTGTCACCCTGGCAGCTTCTTTGGTTTGTGTGCGGCGTCATCGTGGCAAAAGTGGAGCTCAGAGAATGCGAGTTGTCCAAGCTGTCGCTGCACACGCCAACCACATCGATGGGCAGCTCATCATCCTGTTCCTGGTCCTGTTCCAGCTCCAGTTGCAGCTGCAGTTGCTCCAGCTCCAGCTGACCAACCTCATCCTTGTGCGCCGCCAGATAATCCGTCCGCAGCTGCGACATGTCCACCTCGATCCCCTTGAGACGCAGCTTTCGTGCCTGCCTCTCAATCGCCTTGGCGATTCGCTTGCTACGCTGTGCGCTGCTCGAGACGATTGCCCATAAATAACTGGAACTTATCGATCTGCCATTCATCGATTGTACTTACCGCTCCCTGGCTCGCAGCTCCGGCAGCGGAATCGGCGCTCCGCTGCAGCTCTGCGGCTGTGCATTGTGCGCCGGTCGACCAGGACCCTTCTTCGTGTGCTCCTTCTTGCGCCACTTGGCGCGACGGTTCTGGAACCAAACCTGCAACAACAATCGATATCACTTGATATTGTCATAATTATCGATTGTGATTTGTGGAAAAATGATCGACCACATTATCGGAATGGAATAAAGAGAAAAGATAACAGCTATCGACTTTGTTATCAATTATCGATATGAAGTTATCGATTAGATTACCGATTATGTAGAGGTAAGATCTGACGTAAGTCAACTAAAATTTGAATGATGAGTTTAATCAGTTGAGTTGATCAGGAAAATTTGTGATGATTTTAATCGGTTAATGATCAATTGTCTAATCGGTAAATCGATTGGTTTGCATGCCATTATGTAGTTATTTATGATGAACATTATTAAATTATCCAAAGCCAGTATGCCAGAATAGTCAACTAATAATCAGCGAAAATAATTACCAATAATATTATTTAAAAATGAGCACGATGCTAATAATTTGATCGATCCTTATATTTTCACGCATTCTTAAAGATTTAAATATAATTTTTTTTTTTATAATTTTAACGAAGACCAAGTAAACCGCAAATTGTGAAAGGTTCTTTTGCTCACGAAACGTGAACTGGTTCATTCTGCTGAGTGGTTGATTGAGCAGCTTCGAGCTCATCATTGACCCAATAATAATAGCACATAATTATAATATCGTTATCAACAGTTAAATATGATTGACGTGTCGCTGTTGTTAGTATTCATAGTATTCATATAGTCGGAGTATTCGATATGCACTCGTTATTCATGGGGTTAGACTGAGAGTCGGTTCGGTCGTAAACAAAATGGCGTCTCTAATTGAGGCACAGTTTTGTTGAGCGACTCAAGCGCAACGCAGTTCGCGTGGGTGTGTGTGAGTGTGTGTGTGTGTGAGTGTGTGTGTATGTGAGTGTGTGTGTGTGTGAGTGTGTGTGTGTGTGTGTCACTTCAATTTGAAGTCATTTGCATGCATTGTGCATTTTTTAATGTGCAGCAAATTGTTTTTGAGTAGCTGCATGCGATGCTTCACAATGCCAATGCCTGCGCTTTAAAACGAAACTTGTATCCCCCTCCCCTCCCCCTCTCTCTCTTTCTCTTTTCCTTTCTCTCTCTGTCCGTCAGCTGGCTCACCTGCTGTCTGTCCGACTGTCTCAGTCTTGTCTCGCATTGTCTTGATTTGCCTCCTTTGCCACCTCAGCTCACCTTACCACACTTCGCCTCACCACATTTCACCTCACCTCACCTCACCTCACCTCACCTCACCTCACCTCACCACTCCTCGTCAAAGTTTCAGCGTTGTCAAATTTAGCTAGTTTGCCACCATTTTCGGAGTCTTAGGAATGCCAAAGTGTGAAATATCGCTCTATTTTATTCAAGACTTGACCAAGGTGAATTTACTAATAAGGTGACGTCGTCCGATGTGGTGAGGCTACAGTCAATTTTTCACCTCTCTCTCTCCGCTCTCAGAGAGAGATGACAGAAAAGCAAATGCTTGCTTAAAATAAATAAAACGAGATAATTCAAAATAGTTTAGATCTACTGAGCAACAAAATAATACACACTGTTAATAAAATAATTGCAGATTATAATAATAATAAGTTTATTCTTTTCTTTCTACGAGTTTATTCGTAAAGAAGAAGATAATAAAAAAAACATGCGACACACAACCTCTTTCGACAACGTTTGCAGGCATACTGTCAAATGTTTGTACTCCCGAAAGAGAGCGGCTGTGGTGACAACGTCACCTTAATAGTAAATTCACCTTGGACTTGACAATACTACTGACTGATTTTTTTTTTTTTAATGACGGAAAGTATTTATTTTTTGCGTTTCATTCGAAAGAATCGAAAATATCCAATTTACAAATCAAAGCAATTGTAATTCAACCAGTTTAGATAGATTTTTATGGGTATTTCTTTTTTTTAGAATAGAAACTACAATTTTCAAACACTTTTTCGGAATCACAAAATACAGCAACCATAAACTAATGTTAAGTAAAAAACAAAAAGATTAATTATGGGTAAGATTTAACCAATAAATGTATAAATTTATTTCGAATGTGTAATATTTTATGGAATCGAAAGTTTCTTTTAGTATGGATTTAGCTCTTTTAGAGCTGGCAACACTGCTCAACTCGCCTCTTTTCGGCTCACTTCGGTTGAGCTCACCTCGCATCGTCTGGTTTGCATTGACAAATTGATATGTCATGTCAAGAAACAATTTCGGGCAAAAGCGTAGACGAATGTCCCAGAGTTGTGCCAAAGTTGCAGTTGCAGCGACAGTAAAAAACCGACGACGATAATCACACGCCTGACATGCAACTCGGAGCCAATGCAATCGTCGTCGTCGTCGTCAGCGTCAGCGTCGGCAAAGGGTTTAAGTCTTGGATGCAATTGAAATCATTACAACAACAAGCGACACGAAACGCAATTGGAAATGAAATAAAATGAATTATAATGAATAAAAATAGTCAGGTAATTGGTTTTATTGAGTAATTGAGTTGCAGTTGCCGTCAAATTGTTTTACAATGCTCGCACGCAAATGTTGTCGGCAATCATGTGCTGTGCGATATCAATAACGATAACGATTACGATTCAGTTACACATAAGTACATATGTACCGATAACGATGTACAACTAAATTGTTTTAACGAGTCGATTAAAAGCTGTTTAAAATAGAACTGAGCGTAGAAAATTATTTATCGATACATATGAATGTAAAAAATCGATAGCTGCGAATTTTATACATATGTACATATGTAAATTGCCATATGTCTGAATTTATCTCGCTCATTATGTTTAACACCTTATGTTGTTATTTTCTGCTGATAATACCGATTACAATCAAAAACAATTTATATCGATAAACATGCCGATATCTAATCATTTCATTTCATTTCATACAAAATTAAGTGAAACTCAAGCGAAAGCGATTTTTGTGGCACCCCAGATGGTTTAGGTTAATCGATTAATAGCTGGAGAGCTGGAGCTACATAGTTATCGATAATGCTTAGGTTATTGTTATCGATTGTTCGATAATGATCAATAGATGTACAAGTTCTCTTGACTATAAATAAAAGTAGGTCAGCCGACTATCGATATTTGTAATTGATTTGTCTATTGCACTGATTACACTTTACAAGCTGTGCTAATTAAATCTTTAGTTATTTCATTTTCATCGACAGAAATCGATAATTATCAATAGACGGGGAGCTGTCATCACCAATGAACTTACCGCTATGCGTCCCTCCTTCAGATCCAGTCGCATGGCCAGCGCCTCGCGCATAAACACATCCGGATAATGGCTGCTGAGAAAGGCGCGTTCCAGCTCCTCCAGTTGCCAGGTATTGAAATTGGTGCGGCTGCGACGACGTTTCGCAGCAGCAGCGGCGGCGGCAGAGGCAGCGGCAGAAGCAGCTGCGGTGGCAGCAGCAGCGCTGCTCTCGCTGGCCGTTTCATCGTCGTGGGCGGAGGCCGAGGAGGCTGTAAAAAGAAACCAAGTAAGAAATCTTTAGTCAAGAGTGCTGAGCTGCGAGATACCCTGGTTGAGTCTGTTAGGTACTCAACTACTTGTCATTTGTGAAACAAGGGATCGTAAATAATGATTATCAGACCTGTTCTGATTTTCACTTTTTACTTTTTAGCATTTAATATTCAATTTATTCAATTTGAATTTAGGTTAAGTGTTTGAAAATTATCGTTTTTCGCTTTATCGGACTTAATCTCATCAACTCAAAGTGATATCAATCCGCTGAATATAGCCGAAATGGGATTAGAGTAGGTTAAAGAAATTCGATTCCGACAAATCTTATCGAAAGTGAAATTCTGAACAGGCCTGTATATTTAGTTTTTCAAATTTAAGCTGACCTTTTAAGTCCTTTTAAGCTGACATCCAACAATATTGCACACATATGGAACCTACATACGAAATTTGATGAGTCTAGCTCTTACCATCTCTGAGAACGGTTTATTCAGATGAACATGACAATATAGACTCAGCTATTTTAATGCAGGCTTAGAAGATGTATAATTTTTAGGCCCTTGTTACATACTTTACAACGAAAGCAATATACTTTTTGACTTATTTTTGAAGAAACGGGTATAATAAATAAAAATAAAAGTCGATGAGTCGTTGGCATTAGTCTGGTTTTACTGTACTCGTTGCCAACAAGCGAGCATAATTAACTGACAAGACACAATTTGGATCAGGGGGTTTTAAAGGGATGAAGGGGGGACGGGAGCGGGGCAGGGGGTGTATGTGATATGGGGATATGTTGTCTGTCTATGTCTTTTGGTCTCGCTTACGCTCGCCTCGCATTATAATTGCAAACAATTAAAGTCTATTTATGTAAATTTCCAAGATATGCAAACGGCTAAAACCGCACAGGAATAATGGTAGGAACACAGGAACTGGAACCCGGCCAAAATGTGCCACGCCCTGGCTGAGTCTGACTGCTGCAGTCGGTCCCACCCCGACCCTCCGGATCCCCATCCGTTCCCCTTTAACAGCAACAGCAACAACAACAACGACAACGTTGTCGGTGCTCGTTGCTCGTTGCCCGTCGTTTGTCTTTCTAATTTATAGCAGCGCAAATTGGTTTTCACAATTAGGAAGTGGTGGGTGTTGCCTGGGCCTGGTGCCTCGGATATGTTTAAAACGCCGCTGCGGAAGTAAATTACATGTAACGCAGACCCAAATCGGCTGTATCTTCGCAGACACCCCTACATTCCCCCACCCCCTCGCTCCCTTGCTTTCTTCCCCCTTCCTCAACAGCTGTAAAATCAGAGCTTGTGTTTAGTTGCAGTTTTAAGTGAAATTTAATTGCTGAATTTGCTGGCTAACCAATTAGAAGTGGCGCGGTAGGGACAAGCATTTAACAATGCCTTTAGTAGCAACCACTAAGCCACTAAAACCACAAAAACAGAAAAAGAGAGAGAGAGAGAGAAAGAGAGAGAGAGATATAGTTAAAAACGGGTAATGATAAAAACAAAGAACAAAACATTAAGAAACTAAAATAGGGAGAACCAAATTAGAAAATTCAATTAAGAAAAATATTTAGAAAACAAAATTTATAAAATTGAAATAAGAAAAACATTCAATGTACAAAAAATTGGAATGATGTATTTCATAAGCATTAGAAAAAATATTTTTGATGCTTCTGCATATTTTTAAACGGACCTCCTTGATTCGAACTTTTTTTAAATAACAAAATAAATAACAAAATATTATGTGTTTTTGCTGGTTATGCTTGGAGTAATGTTCATCCACAAATTACTGCAGGGTCACATAGACTCGGCTAATTTGTTGGATGAAATAACCTTTAACGTACCCTCTAGAGTAACTCGAACCTTTAATCCTTTACATCTTTCACGTTGTTCCACTAACTGGTAGCTTCACGAACCTCTTCGTACTCTGTGTGCAGATTATAATAGTCTGTACCGTACGATTAGTTTTGAGTGTTCTCCGCTCACTATTAAAGCCTCTATATTATCTTGTTTAACTAGTCTAATCAACTAACTATTTATTGATATTATTTTGGTCTGATTGGGTTTTTCTGGGTTTTCCCCAATCCTAGCAACAAATGTTGGGCCAATTATTTTCTTTTTCATTTTAGATTTCCCAGAGTTTTTAATATTTTTTAATTCTAATTTATTTTGTAATTTAAATATAAATATAAGCTTTTTTAACTTCAATGTTATATTTTTTAAATTAATTGTTGTGTCGGCTGCTGTTAGCCTGACAATAAATAAATAAATAATATTTTTTAGATTCATTCGGAAGCTTGGCAATAATAAAATAATAAATTTGATCAATTATTTTTAATTTTGACTTTCCTAATTTTTAAATCCTAATAACATTGTTCCTAATTTTCATTTCCATATTCAATACTTTCCAATATTGTTTTCCCAATTTGTATTTCCAAATTTTGGTATTCCTTGTATTATTTACCGACATTCGTATAGGGAATCAAAAAGAGAAAGAGAAATACAAGGAAGGGGAAATAAAATGCACATGCGGCACGTGAAGATTTGAATTGTAATGATGACAATGTTGCGGCAGACCCCAAAAATATGTATTGCAACATAACTAACCCCCCGTCAGTTGCCCGGCTGCCCCCCTCCCCCCTCTCCCTTTGGCCGGCAGTCTAGAGCAACTACGTGATTTTCATATGTTAAAATGCACACAGATTTCAACAATTTATAAACACATCTGCTACCAAATCGAAGGAGTGTCTCGAGGCCCGTTCAACCCTCAATTGACTTGGCTTTGCACTGGCAACCAGACACTTCATAGAGTTCACAACAACAACAACAGTAACAACAACAGTAACAGGGGGCAGGTCCTTTGGTCTCGGTCCGCTTGTCCATTTATATATGGCTCTCTCTTTCTCTCTCGCTCTCGGCTCAGTGGCCTCATCATCACACTTGAAAGAGTAAATAAAATATAATTCCTCAAGGGTGTTATAAATAAAATTATCTGAATTATGGTTTTTGTTGACTTTGTCTTCCTTTTGCTTCTCTCACTTGTTTCTTGTTACTGATGTGGCAAGTTGTTGTTGTTGCTGTTGTTGCTGCTATTGTTGTGGCATAGTTTTGTTATTGTTGTTGCTGCTGCTGCTGCTGCTGGGGTTTGTGCCCCTAATTTGCTACAAAGCGCCTTCATATGTTAACTGAAATCGATCCGAAACTCTTTTGTTGCGGGCGGGCGTTCTGGGCGTGGCAATAACAAGAGGAAGATAGAAAGAAAAAAATAAAGGAGGCTGGCAGTAAATCAGATAATGGTCAGACATTTGATAAGCACATAAAGAGCGATTGGGGATCGAAATTATGACAGCTTATGAAGAAACCAACAGAAGATTCAACGAAATCAAATAAATCTGGCATGAAAACGATTTAAGATACATACATATGCATACATATGTATGGACGTAGATAGAGAGAGTAAAATGTACCTTGATATAAATATAAATATGCAGATTTAATCAAAGATAGATATAGATCTGAAGATTTGAAAGAATTCGCAATTAGTTTTAATTTCTATAGTTTTTCTAGAATTTCATTTCATTTTAATCTAAATAGATTTATATTGAATACTTTATCATTAATGTGCGGCATCTAATCAGATTTCTAATATATTCATATTAAATTTTGAAGTAACTTTTCAGTTAGCAATGAAGCTTCAAAGTATCCAGCTTTTTATTGTTCATAAATTATCACAATATTTATCGATACTGACTTAAGATTAATGAGTTGAAAATAAAGTTTATGTTTGCACTTAACATGTCTTCTTATATTTAAATAAGTCTGTATATCTATTTATCTCAGACATTGCCGATAAGCTGAATTTTAATTAAAGGGTAAAAATATTTATGCTAAAAGCAAGAAATCCGTAGAAATGTTCTACACGATCGCTCTTAATAATATCTTCTCTCTTCCTTACTCATTTTATCCCTTTCTCAGAATTTTTGGATATTTTATATCGATATTGACTTTAGAGACAATAGCATTTTTGTTCCACAGAACATTATCAATGTCGTTCATTTTTTTCTCTCTGTTTATTCCCTCTGTCTATTTGGCATTGATAATTGATGTCGATCCATGTATATCGATGTCTATCGATATTAATTTTGGACCAAATAACACTTTGTTATGTCAAGTTGTTGTCATGATTTTCTCAAATCTATATTTTCTCTTCTGCCTATCCATCTCTTTCTTTATTTCTCTCTCTCTCGCCTGTTGGTTGCGAGTATGAGTGTCGCCTTGTCTGTGTTGAGGCTAATTAAAAACGGTAGCCCAATTTTAATTAGGCCAGGCAAATGATGCACAGCTCTTGCTGTGGGGTTTCGGGCAACATTTGCATATAAATAGTATAAATTGTTATTATTGTGTTGTTGCCGTTCTGTGATTTTGTGACTCTGTGGACAGCGTCTAATCTACGGGCTGCTGCATTGGGTCCGCAGAGCGAACCATATAACGCCTATTGCCCCTTAGTTTTGCCTAATTTCAAAGGTCGTTAAGCAAACAAACTCAAGTGGAACAAAATGCAGCGACAGCAAGACAGACAGACAGACAGACGGACAGGAGAGACAAAGAGAGGGAGGGAGGAAGATAGGTAGCGTACAAGGTCGGAATTGGGCTGCTGTGGCCCTCCGGGAAAAGGCTCGTGACCATAACGATGAGCGGAGCAAAACTACCCGCCCGAAGCAGTTGAATGCGCGTCAAATCCAAATCCAAATCCAAGCCCGAGCCAAGACCCAGCGATTCCAGCAATTCCAACGATCCCAGCCTCCCAGCGGTACCACAACGGCCCACCCAAAACAGCCCAAAAAATCACCATAAAAATCTATAAAAAAAATTAGCTTGCAACCTGAAAAAAAAGTACAAAAAATCTAGGTTAAAAGTACAAAAAAAAAAAACAAGAGATGAGAATAAACGTCGAGCTCATTAGCATTTATAGGCCACACAAATGCCAGACGATGACGATAACGATGACGATGATGATGACGATGACTATGGGTTGGTCGTCACTACTCTCGAAGCTGGGTCGCAGCACCTTTTGAGGTTCATTAGAAACTTGTCACATGATTTGATTTGCTCTCTTTTTTTTTGCTCTATGTCGCGTGTTTAGCCCAAAACACACACAAAAAACGCGCACAGTCAGCAAAGGAAAGAAAATAAAAACAACATTTTCAAAAAAAAAAAACATCAAGTCAAATAGTTGGTCGAACAGGAAAAAAAAATCAACGTCAGCTATTAGGGTTTAAGGCTGTTAATTATGTGACCCTCGGCACAACCCCCAGACGCATCCAGCACCCAAAGAAAAAACCGAAAAACAAAAAAAAACAAAAAAAAGGAAACTAAACTACAAAACGGGGCGTTAAGTCAGACACGCGTCCCTGATGCATCGACTCCTGCACATTTTTTCCGAGTTAGTTTTCCTCTTCTATGTATTTTTTTTTAACGTTTTGTTGTGTAACCCCGTAACCCCTTTCTCTGGTACTTTTCATTGCCTGTCAAAGTCGTTTAGCTGCTTGTTTTGTTGTTGTTGTCTCAGTTTGATGAATTGTCCAAATGAGAGTCCAATTGCGTCTGTGACTTTGGAGTGTGTTAAATTGTTAGCACACCACACGCTAAACGCTTCTGAACCTCATGAGAAAACGGCCAAATCGTGGGAATTTCAAGGAGCCTCAATTTATAATTGGCATATTAGATCTAGAATTAAAACTAATTAAAACTAGAACTTTGTTCATTAGATCTTTCTGTTGAAGATTCCACAGCATTGACTTCATGATAAAATTTATATAATCCAGCTTACATTCCCTCTCTCCTCTTTCATAGTCTTTTACTTTATCTATCTGTTTCTCTTTCTGCATTAAACATTTCACTAGCAGATGAATATGTCTTATGATAGTTGTAACAATCCTTCTCTACGTTTTGTTCCGCTTTAAGCGACATTCGTAAACGTTTCATTTCCTGAGGAATCTGTCTTAGGTGTAAGAATCCAAAGGGACAATAGAGAGAGTTTTTTCCTTTTCTACTTTGTTTTATGCCACATTCGTAAACGTTAAACTGTCTCTCTTAAAAGATCTTTTGTTCCCCATTTTCTACTTAAAATGTTTAAGTCTTTTACTGCCAGAAGAATCTGTTACTTCTAAGAGCTCTCCTGAGGGACTTTTTCTTTTTCGTACTCTGTTTTATGTCACATTCGTAACCGTTTTACTATGCAGGTTACTATATATAAGTTATTTAACGTCTTGTCAACAGCGACTAGCTTGTAATTTGTCGAGTTACACATCCATTTGGAGCACTTATATTAGGTGTTACAATCCACACAAAAGGACGGAGAGTGCGCCTAAGCTCTAAAGGGGATCTAAAAGGGTCTTAGGGGCCGCACAATGGGCTACAAATGTGTGGCACTTA
This sequence comes from Drosophila recens, assembly GCA_037043495.1. NCBI lineage: Eukaryota > Metazoa > Arthropoda > Insecta > Diptera > Drosophilidae > Drosophila > Drosophila recens. The sequence continues at coordinate 34,178 of JBAMBJ010002349.1, read as the reverse complement.
AATTAATGAATTTCTTTGCACTTTGCACGACGGTAATTGGAGAGGCCGACCAATTGAGTGACTGACCCGAGTAGAAACACACACAAGTACATATGTATCTGTGTATAACCAGGGTAATGGGTAATGGGCATGGGTTATACATGTATGTATGTATATTGTAGTAGGAACCACATTCAGGCCACTTCAATCTGCCGATCTGGCGTCGCACTTGCCAAGAAACGTCTGCTGCCAACTTGCACATGAATTTATATGAGTTGTTTGCATTAAAATGAATTGATCGACACGACGAGAAGCGGCTGTAATGCTGCTTCTGCTTCTGCCCCTGGTCCCTGTCTCTAGTCCTGGTGCTGGTCCTGTCCGCTCTCTGGTCTCGGGTGCCGGGTCATTGCTCATCTGCCACGCCAGGCACGTCAACGCAGCAAATTACTTGCCGCTGTTGCGATGCAAAATTGAAAATTCAAGTGGTTAACTTGGCAACATGTTGCCTGTTTGCTGGTTGCCCGTTTGTCCAGCTTGCCAAGGATCGACAGCAGCCGATCTTCACTTCGCCTGGCCTCGTGGTGCATGTTATGATTAAATTTTGATAGCCAACAACAATCAAGTCAAGGAAAATCAATAATTTTTACGCATCTTGTTACGTTGCCCGAGCCAGAGTCAGAATCAGAACGAGAACGAAGACGAGAACGAGACTCCGCTCGAGCCAGGCCGGAGGAGACGAAGCCTCCCTGGAATCGACAGCTCTTTGTCTTTGTGGCCACACAGAGCGAAACGATCAAGAATTTCAAACATGATTTCTCACCAAGATTGAAATTAAGTCAAGGCTCTTGATCTTATTTTAAATACGATTTCTTAAGTCCAAAACTAAGGATTCTAGTATCTTTTTAACTTAAAAGTTTGTTCAAACTTGATCCTAAACTGAGTACAAAAACATTTAAAACTAAGTAATTTCATAATTCTTGATGTATGCATATCGAAATCTTATTTAGTTAAGTATTATTGAAACTTAAGAATTATATTATTCAAAAACCTCAGCAAGGATTTTGAAGGCTTTTAGTTAGTATAAGCAATGTACCTAAGTAAAAACTGACTACAGAAATGATCCTGTTAAATATAGTCTTTAATTATGTAGAATTTTTGTACTCACGTCTAGTAACTCTAGAACTTTACTTGATTTACGTTTTTTGATCAGGAATAGACTTTAAGAATCGCAAATTATTTAATTCGTGGTCATTCGAGCTTAATTTTAGTAGGTACTTAACTTTTTCTCTCTGTGCAGGGCATGACGAAAAGCTCTCAAACTATCAAACGATCGCTGCCTGCGATCGACATGGACATGCCAAAGCGGCGCATAAATGTTTTGTTGTTTTAATGAAGACGTCCGACTGCAACTACAACAGCAACAACAACAGCAACAACAACAACAGCAACAACTCCGAAGAAGACATCAAGGCGTTGCATGCCAGCAAAAATGTTTCCTCTTCTCTTTTTTTTTGCAATCGAGGGGCGCGTCAGCGTCTGCGTCGCGTCGTCTGCACGCCATGACGACTATCGGCATCGGCCCCTGGTCTCTTGTCTTTGTCTTCGACTCTTGCCATCTCGTTCGTGGCTGCCTTGTTGTTGTTGCTGCCTTTGCGGCTGCATTACGAATAGGGTCTAATTATTGTGGCAAGCCCCTGAGCTATAATTTGCCTGATTGATTTACATAACGATCGAAAATGATCAAGACATTAATTTCTTATTAACGTCGTTCGTTCGTTCGTTCGTTCGCTTATTCGTTTGCTCGTTCGCTTCGATCGACTCGACTCGTCTCGTCTCGGCTCGGCGTTGGCGTCACTGTCGCCGTCAGCGTCGCTGCCACTGCACAACATCCCATTCGAATTCCCATTCCCAGTTGCAATCCCAACATTGTTGCTTGCCTGCAGCCGCCGCCGCTGCTGCTGCTGCTGCTGCTGTTGCGGAATTTGTTGCGCCTGCTCGTCTGGGGCGTAACTCTGTAGCAACATTTCGTACTGCGTACTTTAAGAGTCAAGTTTGAGTTTGAGTTGAGCTGCCATCTTCCTCTTTAGCTGCACATTTACTTTTCAATATCTTCATTTTACTGCGCCTTTGACTTTGGCATCGTTCAGTTTCCATGCGCTAGAGGGTGCCAAACTTACTCTCAGCACAATCAATTGCTCTCTCTGCAGCTACCGATTTCGTTCTCACTCTCATTCTCACTCCCACTCACCTCAAGTTTCACTTGCAATAGTATGATTGTTGTTGTTTCTGCTTGTCACAATTGTTGCACTCTTTCGCTCTCTGACTGACGATGCTCTCTCTCTCTGCAAGTTTGCCCAATTTGACTTGCTTTCCTTTTGACCTGTCTCCGTTGCTCTGTGCACTGTGACTTCGTTTTGTATTCGTTTTCGTTTTCGTCCGCGTCTTTCGCTCTCTTCGCTGATCGTTTTGTTCGTTTCGGACATAATTAATGTTAGTTTTAACGCTGCTTGAAAATGTTATTTCCCTTGATTATAGCAGGGCACAACGGACAACGGCTGCCGTAGCGTCTGTTGTTGTTGTTGCTGTTGTTGTTGTTGCTGTTGTTGTTGTTGCTGTTTACTGCCGCTGATTGTTGGGTCTTGGTGTTGCTGTTGGACAGTTGCTGTTGCTGTTGCTGGTTGTTGGCGTTGTTTGTTCCCTTTGCCTGGTTTGCTGTAGGCAGTCATGGGGAAACATTTTATGACGATTACTGTAATTCGTTGCCGCAAACAATAATTACTTTCCATTACGAAAATGGCGGGCATATTATCACCTGAATATCACACACATACACATATGCACTCATATACATGCATACATACACACACACGTACAGTCATGGAAAAAATAATAGAAACGGCATTTTTTTTTCGTATTTTTTAAAATTTTGTTCAATGAACATTTTTTTTTCTTAAGTTTCATATTTTTTATATAAAGCCTATCCAGTAGTGTATCAAAATCTAACAAAATTATATTTTTCAAAAAACTTAATATAGCAGAAAATTTTTTTTTAATTTTTTAGGCCTGGAAAAAATAATAGAAACGGAACGCCCAAAGTTAAGAAAAACATTTTTTAAGCTATAAAGGCATAAAGATTAACCTTTTATTTTACCATTCGGTTGTAGCACCGCAATTTTTAGTGCCTCCGAAACGTCGACGATCCATGGAGTCCTCCAGTTTGGCACAAATCGATGGATCAATGGAGTTCCATTCGGATTTAACTTTTTTCAACTAATAATCCTTATTTTTGAGGCTTATAGCCCCCAATCCTTTTCTTTAAGATCCTCCAAAGATGCTCTATGGGATTTAGGTCTGGTGACTGTGAAGACCATTCCATTAGGGGAACTTTACTGTCAAGGAACCACTTCTTGGCCAGCTTTGAATAATGTTTTGGATCATTATCCTGCTGGAACTCCCACTTTAAAGGCATTTCCTTTTCAGCATAAGGTAGCATTATACTGTCGAGTATATTGACATACTGGGAGGCACTCATTTTTTCCCTTATCTAATGTAATGGACCAACACCAGAATGAGAAACGCATCCGTACAAAATTATGTTTCTAACTCCATACTCAAACGTTATAGTTGAGCACCTTGGGTCGTGGGGAGTATTCTTATGGGGCCTAACATGTGGCTCCCCATCAGATTCAAACAAATTGACCTTAGTTTCGTCTGCCAACAACATATTTTTTCAATTTGGAGGCAGGAAAGGCCCCTGCGCGAAATTTTCCCGGTTGCTGATGTGTTTTTTTCTAAGGTATGGTACCTTTCAAACCATATGGCTTTTGAAACCGTCATGAATCGTTCTATTTCTTATAGTTCGACTACAGACAGGTGAATTTAAATCATTTTTTAGAACTTCCGATGACAGAAAGCGACTTTTTTTTTATTTTCGGACAAGGAGGTTGTCGAATTTACCCTATGGTGCAAGCTTTTTTATTGCGTGTCTTTGGTTTTTATTTATAGTAACCCGCTGAAAACATTTTTTTTATAAATATTAGGAATTGTAACAATATCTGAGATTGAGTTGTCTTTATTTTTTAGATTCAGAATATGTTTTCTTTCAATAACGGTACAATGTACGCCACCACCCATTATGAAACGAATAACAACAACAAGCAGAACGGGATCCAAAAAAAAAGCTATTTAATGTCTTCTTCTATAGTTAGTTCATGAAATGATATCTATATAGCTCGATTTCAAGCTTTAAGAAACAAGATAATATCAAAATTCTAATGCGTTTCTATTATTTTTTCCAAGACAAAATCGTGGTCTTTCTACAAATCAGTATACACTGTTTATAATTCTTACGGAAGAGGCCCAAAAAGGTATCCAAAGTAGAGCATTGTTATCCTGAAACCAAGAACACTGGTTTTCATGGATGAAATTTGCTCCATAAACGAAATATTTGGTCTCAAATGTGAGCAGCCCTGTCGTTTCTATTATTTTTTCCATAACTGTACATACAGTGACTGCAAGGCAACAGCGAACACAGGTGTTAAGCGTATGTGCCGACATTGCAGTCAGCGTCGGCATCGGCATCGGCGTCAACGTCTGCGTCGCCGACGATCGCAATTCGCCACGGCAAATGAAACGTTTCGCTGCGGTTGCGACTCAAAGTCGTTGTGGCGTTGTCTAAAATTTTCGGTAATAAAATATGACAACTCAATCAAGGCCCATAAAAGCCAAGCCATACAACAACAACAGCAACAACAACAACAACAACAACAAAACAGCAAAAAACAAAAAAAAAAGCAACTGATGATCAGGGCGGGTCTCTCTGGGGTCTGGGGCAAAAGCTCAGTAATTTGCAGAGGCTGCAAAGACGATCAAAATTTACGATCATTTTGTTTTCAAAATCAATTTAGAAAGGAAGCGCGGCAAAGATCAGCCACGACAGCGCACGACAGATGCTCACCAAAAGCAAAGCAAAGCAAAGCAGAAACGGAGCGAGCGAGAGAGAGAGAGAGAGCAAGAGCTTTAAGCACTGTGGAACAGAGTGAGCGTTAAAGCTTCAAATTGAGTTCTTAACTTGTGTTTGTGTTCGTGCTGTTGTTGCTGTTGTTGTTGGCTGCCTCCTTTCACAGATCGCAGTTCAGGTTCGAGGTTGCACAGTTGGAGTTGAATCGCCGAATGGGGGAACTACAAAGGGGGGTTGGGGTAAGAGTTGAAATATACTGGGAATATGGGTCTTTTGCTTTTCGGCAGTTATTAGCCTGGTAAAACACGAGTCTTGCACATTTGAGAGCTTGTAATTTACTTAATTTGATTACGAACAACGTCCTCCTTGAGTGGGCGTGCCCCAACTCCAAGTCTCTCTCTCTCTCTCTCTTTCTCTCTCTCTGTTAGCCACAATCTGAATCTCAACTTTAATCTGAGAAACTGCTGCAGGTGCAATACGGAGTTTAACTTGGGCAAATATGCAATTTAAGTGGGAGGATGGCATTTGATTGGATTAAAGTTCGATACGAACTCCACTTTGAGCACATTTAATATTATGAATAACAAATTTAAGGAAGCTTTAAGCTAAGGCGCTAATCAATAGAGTTGTTTTATTTGTATATTTATTGTATGTTTCTTCCAAAGCGGGTTTACTTTTTATTCATTGGGTCCGTTCTTTTTAAAAATGTAATTTTTTTGAAAGCGTAGCGAAAATGTATTTTGTTAAAATAATATAATTTTGCTATAAGTCTATTAGTATGAAGCGAAGTACAGAAATCTTTGCTCTCTTCTAATAAAAAAAGGTTAAAATTTGTAATTTACCCTAAAAAAATAAAAGTAAAATTATTAACATATAAAAATTTGGTATAATTCGTTTCGGAATATTTTTGGCTTACATTTGGTAGAAAATATTTGTATTAAGTGATAATCTTGCTACAGGTTTTAAAAGTTCATTTAAAGTATACAGCCGTGGTCATATAAATAGCACATACCAAAACAGACCGTTTCGATCGATCATTTGGACAATACTCTACACATTACATTATATTACGATTATACAAATTCTGATCGCAAACGTTTATTGCACTCTTTCACATGGTCGGCATGCCGAGGATGATGGAGTCATGATATACAGAAGAAAATTTGCCAATCTTGACGATTTGTGAACAGGTGTACAAGAAGCTTTGAATTCCAGTCGAAAGTAGAGATGTCAGAAGCGTGTGGAAAGTATAGGCCGAAGATGAAAGGCCGTTATTGACAAATCATAGATATTCAACTAAGTCAGTAAATTTGTTCAAAAATTAAAGCTTAAAGCTTTTGTTTTCTATGAATAATTTTTAAATTGTGTTATTTCTGTGACCAAACATATTTCGTTTTTTTTTTACTTTTGAATTTTTACTCTTTTGTTTTAAAACATTTATACATTTTTGTTCAGGAATTAATAAGTTAATACGTTAAGATATGAAAAGCCAAGGTTGTTTGATTTTTAAAAAATATTTTTTAATTAAAGAAAACATTCCTCAAGTAGAATATTGTTTTGTGCTATTTAGATGACCACGGCTGTACATAAGTAGTTCATTGTTCATTCAAGTGCGTGAATTACAGTTAAAATAATCTGAATCCTAGAATCTTTAAGCTCAAAACTATTCGAATTTCATCTGCCTTTTATTATTTTTTGTTAGTTTGCATGCTATTGTTTTAAGCTTCCTTTTACACACACACACACACACACAATACATAATAAATTATATGTATGAAATTAATTGTGCAAACAAATTTAATTTATGAGCAGCGTGTGAAGAGCAGCAACAAAAATCTATTAATATAAACAATAGTTTATTAATTGAAAGTTATGTCTGACTGTGGCTTTTGATTTATGTATACCTAACCGCAACAACAACAACCAAGAACAAGCGCAAAAGAGGAGACCAACAAAAGCTAAGCTAAGCTCAGCGACAGCAACAACAATAACAATAACAAAAACAAAATCAAAGCAAAAAGCAAAGCGCAGAAATAAAGCTCAGCATAAAAATTGATTTCTGCTGCTGCTTTAATGAATTCTCAGCTGCCCTTGTTGTTGCTCTTGTTGCTGTTGTTATTGGCCCGAGCCAGAGTCAGAGCAAAAACAGCAACAGCAACAACAACAACAACACAATCTCAATCAATTTCAAGTCGCACATCACATCAAAACAAATTACCAAGGAATTAATTTGCCATCAGAATCACGCAAGCGCAGAGACTGAAACTGAAACTCCGACAGCGACGCCGACTGCGACTGCGACTGCGACAGCGACTGTGGCTGTGACTGCGACTGTGAATTGAGAGCCAGACAAGGCTGAGTGCAGCAGAAAGTCCAGCGGCTGGACGCTGAAGCCAATGTCAGATAAGAGACGCCAGGACGTTCAGACATACACATACATACAACGTTGTTGTTTTGGGGCGATGGCGATTAATAGAGCGTCATGATGGTCCCAAAGGGACACAGAGGGGGAGGAGAGTCTGTGGAGGTAGGTGCCGTGATTAATACATGAGGATTTAATTAACTTGCCATGCTGCGCGCGTGCGCTGTCTCGCTCACACTTGCACACACACCGCCCACTCGCTCTCCCGTTCACTCTCTTCATATCCATCGCTCTCTTCGGTACTACGGTTGACTGCACAAACTATGGCGACGTTAACGTCAACGTCAACAGCGACTGCGACGCGTCGCTTGCTGATGTCGCTCTGGTTTTTGTTAGTGCCTGAACTCGTCAGCTGAGAGCGTGAGTGAGTGAGTATGAGAGAGTGAGTAAAAGAGAGTGGGAAAGCTCAATGGCAACTTGTTGTAAATGCTCTGTCCATTAAAGCAAATACCCTGTATTTTTAATTGATAAACAGGATAGATACACATACAATATTCATAAATAGCATGTCAATTAATACATATTATTTTTGATTAGCATTATTTTTAGTTATATTATTATTTATGTACATATGTATGTATGTTTACTTGCAATTCCTGTGGAGTGAGGAGCAGCAGGTGTGTCTGTATGTGTGAGTGCGTTTAATTGAAACGTGTTTTTTTTCTGCCATGTCCATTATTGCTGCTGTTGTTGTTGTTGTCGTTTCGGCTGCTGTCGCTGTCGTGAACGCCTGCAGCGCGAAAATCGGTGGCATGTATAATTTTTATCACCTTTAATTAACTTTTCAATTAATAAAAAAACGTAACAGCACCAACAACGACAGCAACAACGACAGCAACAACAACAGCAGCAACAACAATGCTTGCTGAGCGGAAGAGTCGCAGCTGTCGTTGTTGTTGTTGTTGTTGTTCTTCCTCCTGACGTTGCTGGCCAATAAAAAATGCCGTCGGCACTTGAATTACCTTTTGCATTCACGCAAAATTTATGCGGAAAGACGAAGAAGAATTGAAGAAGATGTTGTCAGAGGGAGGTGGGGGGGGGGGGGAGTACAAAAGCCTTGCAGACAACAAGGCGCTAAATATGATAACTGCACAAAAGGAGCTCGTCGAATGCCGTTAACATTTTTAAGGTTATTACTTACTTGTAAGCTTTCATAAGTATTGAATAGAATTCTTGAACGGTAAATTCTTGATCAGGTCTACGAAATTATTTAGCTTTCCCGGAAACCTTAAACATTTCTTGACTATACTTTAAGAGAAAACATCATGTCAATATCAAACAAATCTGATATACATACATACACACATACTTATGTAAATATAATTCATACGGCAAATATCTTCTTATATATATAATTCAGTTCTTGTGTCGTAAATTTATCAAATGACTCTCAGATAACATGATATTACCTTTGTAATGATTAATAGATCATTTTCAAAAGCTCAGTTTACTATCGATAACTTATTTTGTTGATTTCATTAGGTATCGATAGTTGATAAGTCGTTGCAAAATTAACTTTACATAGCTATTAATTAAAAATATTGAATTTTCTGTTTCGATAACAGTATACCGATCTATCGATTTTTCACTTAAAGGCATTTTTCACTCATTGACATACATATATCATGAACGCGAAAATGTATCGATAATAAATCGCACCGCAATCGATAATATATAAAAGCTGAAAACTCACTAAGAAGCATAAATCTATAAATATGTATGCACAGGGACATGCACAAGGACACACACACACACACACACAGACAGACAGACAGACAGTCACTTATGAAAGAAAAGTAAATGTCAGAAATGTTTGAAAAATTGATTAAAAACCACACGCAGCAACAACATTTTCAATGGCAACGGAAACGGAAATGAGCGCAAAGCACACACAAATCTACACACATATATGTACATAGAGAAAGAGAGAGAGAGAGAGATAGCGCGAGTGCGCAAGAGAGATAGCTAGCAAAATGGCTACAAAGTCAGCTAAAAGTGTCATTACAACTCACAAAAATCCAACAAAAGTTCGAGCAAAAACAAAGCTCGACAAAACTTTCAGGGACGTCTGTTTGTTGTTGTTGTTGTTGCTCTTCTTGATAACGTTGCTGTTGTTGTTGTTGTTGTTGTTGTTGCTGGGGCATACGGCTCAATTCAATTTTATCGTTTCAATATTAACCCAAAACAACCCCACAATATTGCCTTCATTTAAGGTTTATTAGATACAACGACAACGACAACGACGACGACGACGACGAAGAAGGAGAAGGAGACGAAGGGCAGCTGCGAGGGGAGGGGAGGGGGCTTGGCCCAACGAGCGGAACGCCAAGCGTTGGATACAAGAAATATGTATGTAGCTACAACAACAACAACAACAGCAACAACAAACAACACACACACACACAAAGCGTAAAAGCAAAAATTTTCCAATTTACAAACGTCGCCAAAAGCCAACGACGAGAAAGCTTTTTCTGTGGGCCGTTGTTGTTGTTGTTGTTGTTGGGCTGTGTTGCAGGATGTGTGTGTGTGTGTATGTGTGTGTATGTGTAACAAGGATAAATGCCTTGCCGTGATTGTGTGTGTGTGTGTGTGCGTGTGTAACGGCATAAACATTGATCCAACCGTAAAACTGGCTGACAATCGCGACCGCCTCGCCTCGCCCCGCATCATGTCCTGCCGCCGCAAAGGAGTCCCTGCACAGCAAGAAATCGTCTAGTTAAAAACGCAACATTTCAAACTTTATTTCCGACGAAGTTTAAAATTTGTGAAGCAAAGAATCTCAATTGTATTTTATTTACTATTTCTTAATTCCGAAAGCTGCAGTATTCTAATATTGTGTAAGATTAAAAGTTGTTTTTTTTTGTTATTATTAAACTGCATCTAAATTCTTCAAACTCTGTAGTAGAGAACAGGAATATTTAAAACAACAAGAACAAGTTGCTTGATCTATGCATACAATAAAACAATTATACAATTCTTTAGTAAGTGTGAAAGTAAGTGAAGACTGATCAAATAATCCTGTAAAATATAGTCTGAGTTCCTTCCCAAAGCAGACTTTACGAGCTAGTTCTGTGAGATTTCTGTAAAAAACCGTTTGAAACCTTTTGCAGATACAGTCGAACTTCCCTAAATCGAACTTCCCTAACTCGAATCTTCTCTAACTTGAACAAAATCGAGTGGCAATAGCGAACTAATTTCATACAATTCTGCTTCTCTAACTCAAAGTCTCCCTAACTCGAACTTTTTTCTCGGATAATGGTGATTCGAGTTAGGGAAGTTCGACTGTATTTCTATTAAATCTGGAGTTTCACTTGAACAAAGATTCTTTGATCTAATATCGAGAATAATGGTACTTTGTAAAAAAATTTTCGATATGTTTATTTTCTGTAATTTATACTTACTATTATATATATAAAGCAATGTTTAAAAAATTGGCAAATATTTAACTTAATTCTGTTAGCGCTTTTTTCTCTCAGTGTGTCTTCCCGATTCCTGGCGCTTCCCCCTGGCCAGCTCCCAGGCCATTCATGGCACTGAGCCAAACCGAAACGACGCCAAGCCAAGTGTATAAATTGTATTAGCCCCGAAGTGTCGTGCGGCATTTTGATGGGGCAGACTACGAAACGGGCAGTGTGAGAGAGAGAGAGGGGAATGGAGAGAGGGGGATGGGGAGAGGGAAGCATAGGCAATTGCTGTGGGGCGTGTGTGGTGCTCGTCCTGCTTCGGCTCCGTTTGGTGGTTGATGCGCATCGCAGTCGATGCGTCGCCTTCGCACGCACCATGGAGAGGCCAACATGGCGGCCACCTTGCCACATGGACTAGGCCAGGCCAACAGAGCGAGAGAGCGAGAGAGAGAGAGAGAGGGAGAGGGAGAGCGAGAGACAGCGGGGACTTACAACAAGTGTCATTTGCAGCAAATTGCAAACCGCAACAATTTCACAAAGGACACAACACATAACTAGCGAAACATGAGAGACAACGAGCAACAAGAACAACGACAACAACAACAACAACCACCACCAGTGAGTATATGACAACTTGTGGCAGAGCGTGCGGCATGAGGGGAAAATGGGAAGGGGGCAGGGGGCAGGCTGGTGGAGCAATCTGTTTCAATATAAACGCACATGAGGCATTTACGAGCGCCAAACAAGCTTCGTGGGTGGGTGGATATAACATAGAATATGTCTTGGGTGGTTGGGTGGTTTGGGTTCGTGTGTGTGTGTGTGTGTGTGTGTGTGGAGGGATGCCACTTAAATGCCTCATGATGTAGTTTTAGTTTAGATTTGATTTCTTCTTTTTATACCCTGTTGTCAGAAAATAGCCAAGAAGTGTTTGAGAAAACAAAGATGAATGCAAGAAAATAAAACAGGAAGGAATTCTAAAGATATACTCCCTATATAATCAGAACATATGAAAATTTATATAGAAAATAGACAAAAAAAAAACATAAGAAATTTAAAACTTAAAAAAATTAAATTCTACATAATAATTCTAAGCTTTGAAAATATAATGAAAATATTGATTTTAATATTAAAATGGAAACAATTTAATTTTTTTTTTTATCTTTTCTCTTTACGTTGACTGTTTGTTGACAATATTAATTGAACAGACCCATCTTATTTGAGCAGTTAGTTGTGTAATATTTCTACAGGGTATCTACTTGCATACTTACATTTCCTGTCGCGTCTTATGATGAGTTAGCTGGGTTTGGGGACTTTCAGTTTTAGAAAAACACTTGACTCTATTCCCATTATGAGTGAATTCAAGTAAAATTGCTTTTCCTCTAGGAATTCTGCACAAAATCGCCAAAAAGCGATCGTCATATTCGGGACTCGTTGGATATAATTCGCTACTCGTCATTTTATTATCACTTGCTGCTCTTTATTAGTCACTAGTCCTACTTGTCACTTGCTTCTCGTCACAGGCTACTCCATACTCGTCACTCGCTACATATAACTCGCTACTCGTTACATTCAACTCTTTAGTCATTATACGCTACAAATTACTCGCTACTCGTTACTCTTAAGCAGCGGTGGGCACGCAGTGGCTCCGGGAGCAGCGACGGCTACCAACTATTTTTCTGTCTACTGTTGTAGTTGTTATTGCTGTGCTCTCGAATTAAGATTTCGATATTGCTGCTCTAAAGTTTTGACTTATCACTCGCTTTTCCTTACTCGCTACTTGTCATTTCCTACTCATCATTAGTTACTTTTCCCGAGTTCTTTTTATTCTACACCGACACGATCTTTGTTTGATGCCTTAAAGGGCATTCCGAATTCGTTGCTGTCATTCCCGCTCGCTATCTAGTTATATGGCCTTTTGCATTTTTCCAGGGTTGTTTGTACAACAACGACAAGTAGTGAGTCCTGTGTGTACAGGGTGTTATTGTCGTTGTTGTTGCTGTTGTTGTTGCTGCTGCTGCTTGTTTTATTCACTGTTGCGCTTTACACACATCTTCGTCCCTTGGGTGTCATAATTCTTGACGAGCTCATCTTTTACTTAAGTTTTACATAATTTTCATGTCGTTGCCCGTGCAGAGGCTGAGTGGGTGGACCGAGACGGGCTCGGAGCAGGGGTTGGGGCGTATCACTTGGTAAGTCCCATGGAGATAACATAAAATCGAAACGTGTGCGGTTCTTCTATCCAACCAAGGACAGGGAGCTACTTTGGGGGGCCGGGGAGGCGGTTTTGTGGTAAAACGCTCAACTCTACGTGTCTGCGGCTTTTTCGCCTGGCTTTTGTGCTTATACTTCATGTAACAAAGGACGAAGGAGTCTGAAGTCGAGAGTAGGGAGTGGGGTAGGGGTAAAGATTGTATTTAACTTGCTTTGAGTGTTAAGAAAATGACAAAATGGAAGCCCCTATACATTTTTGACTTATGTTTAAATAAAAGTACATTTATTTTGTATCGCATCTATAAACTTTTAAATATTTGTATACATTTAGATACTACATTTATGAAACCTTAACCGTTAAACGCTTTTTAATTTAAGCGAACTTTACATTTCAAATCGGGTTTCATTACGTTAAAGCTCATTCTAAACTTTCTTATACAATTTCTAGGTATTAAGCATACATTTAGTTAAATTAATGATAAATCTAGATTCTTATCTTAGATCTTACAACATTTAAATCTTTTCATTTACATTTTGCTTTTGTATAATTTTTTAGTATTTTAATTTTAGGGCCAAGTTAATAATGAAGAAGTAGAAGCAGCAGAAAGGCAATCTGTTTAATATTAGGGCTGCCAACGCGTCCTTGTTCCCCTCTCCCCCTCTCCCCCAAAAAAAATGCCACTTCAGATTCAAGTTTCCACTTCTGTGAACTTGTCAAGCAAATTATGACAAAAACCTCAAACAACCAAAAAAAATGTAAAAAAAAAAGAAAAATTAGGAAAAACTGACAAGTACGAAGCAAGTGAAGCAAAGAAAGAAAGACAAATGTGTAGAAGAAGGAGAGCAAGGAAGGAGAAAATGGGTGGGAAACTCAGTGAATTCATTTGCAATCCTTCTGCTTAATGGCACTTCTAAACGGCTAATCTCAAATGGCCTGGCCAATTTAGCTGCCAACTTATTGGCCATTTGTTAACAGCGCTGGCTGCAAAGGCAGAGGAAGAGAGGGAAGGGGGGGGTCTATGGGCGTGGCTGTTTAAGAAAAATTACGCCTCAAAAGTGAAACTGTAAATGGCAAACAGCAACAACAAAACGAGATATAGAACAAAGTACAAAAAGCTAGCGCCAACTGATTTCCCTCTTCCTCTTCCCTTTCCTTTGCCTCTACCTCTCCCCTTGCAACCTTCCCCCCCCGTCGCATTCCAAGCTGAAAGGCCGCCAAATATTTGGCTGTTTTTGTTGTTGTTTTTTTATTTTTATTTCGGCAAATTTCATTATCTACAGCCGCCATCTTTGTGCTAAACGGCACAACACACACACACACATGCATACAAAGAGAGAGAGAGAGAGAGCGCACAAGAGAGGCAGACTAAGAGAGTGCGGCAGTGCGGGGGCAGTAAGTAAGAGAGAGGTGGGCGCTTGTACTTACACGTTATTTGGGGCTGTATTTTACCTAAGCTAAATCCGCCCCTTGAAGTGTTTATCCTTTTGTTGTCGTTGTTGTTGTTGTTGTTGTTTCGCTGAAGTGTTTTCAATTTAAGTTTAGCGAACAAAACGCCTTTTGATTTTTATTAGCTGAATAGCTCCACACGCCCAGCTCTTCGTGTTGGGGTTGGGATTAGTCCCTGGCAAGGGGTTGGGCGCCAGTTCGAGTTAAGGGCTGCTCTGCCAAAAATTAAAAAAAAAACCAACAAAAAATATTGCATTTCATTTTTGGGCAGTGGAGAGACTCAATGTTGGCTAACGTCCAACGCAAATTTATGGGCCTCAACCAGGGTTGTCGCCCTCGTAAATTATGCAAAATGATTTGCGGGCAAGTGACGGGGAGGAGAGGCGAGGGGAAGGGAAAAGAAGGGAAGTGGAGGCTCGGACTCTGTCTCCACTTTGCAGCTGCTTCAATACTTTTTTAGTTCAGTTTCTAGTTATTTTTTGGCAGAGTTTCAGAGCCAACTAAATGAGAGTCACTTAAATAATTATCATTTCCCGAGGCAAAACGCTCGTCAAAAGCTCATTTGGAGCGTCTCGTCGTCGGGTGAGCCGACGATCGACCAATTAGCCAACGAGACGAATGACGTCTGATGCTCAGCGGTTTATTAATTAGGGGAAAATCAGTGGAAATCGGACCAAACGCTGACGCAGACCCAGACCCAGAAATGCGCATTAGTCGTTGATGTTGATGGCTCTGCGTGCTTCCAGTCTTGGTTTTGGGCATCTCTTGCTACCCTACAAATGCGAGTTAGTTACCAATGTCATCAAGCTCAGATTTATAAGAGAGAGAGTCTATTCAATTTTAAAAGAAAACTTGTTTCTATTCCTCTAAAATGCTGAAGAATTCTCTAGCCATAGAAATCAATTGAAAAAGTGCTTTTCTAGCCAGTAAAACGTTTAAGAATATGGTGCAAAGAAGAAGCAAAGAAGCAGTCACGAAAAAGTTCTAGAAACTAAATCAAACACGGTCCGTTTTGAAATAATGCTCATGTCCGAGAGTAAAGCTCAGTTATAAAACGTTTACGAATATCCCACAAAGCAGAAAGAAATCGCGAGAGAGTTAAGTACTCAATTACTCTCTCTCTCTCGCAAGACAGTTATTTACGGAAGTTAGACAAGAGGGATTTAAGAGAGCTCAATGAGTAAAAGAGAAATCTGCACAATCTGTAAGCGTATTTGGACTTCGGTGTGTTGCCTCTCGTGTGTCATGTGGCTATAACGTTCTAGAGGCATCAATCCAATTGAGTTACTTGCCTCCCATTCCCTGTTCCCCATTCCCCATTCCATCCCACTCCATAGCAGCTCCACTTCAGTTTACATCACTACACACAATTAATCTATGGTCTAGGTAGCTCCATAGAAATTATGGCAATTACCAGACGCGCTCGCGGTCGGCCGAGGCTAATGAGCAGTAGGAGATCAGCTCAATTCATTCATCACTGATGATCACTGATGATGATCAGTTGAGTTCAGCTCAGCCGCCAGAATCGGGAATGGGAGTGGGAATCAGAGAATGAGGAACAAGGGACAGGGTACAGGGAAAGGAAAAGAGGATTGAGGTAAGAGAATAGGTTTAGTTTTGGGCTCGAGTTTGAACTCGAACCGAAGCGTTTTCGGGGCGTGCCAATGGCGTTCTTATTAATTTGCTCAATTTCCACAAAACGAGCAGGAGAGAGAGAGAGAGAGAGAGAGAGAGAGAGAGAGAGAGAGAGAGAGAGAGAGAGAAAAGGAGAGGACGATAAGAAAAAAGAGGGAAAGGCCAAAGTCACAGGGAAAAATGAAACGAAAAACTTAATTAAAATGTCGTAAACGAAAATTGTATGTTTGTTGCGCTGTCGGATTGTCGATTGTTGTTGGTTGTTGTTGTGGTTGTTGTTTTGTTGTGGTTGTTGCTGCACGGACAGGAGGCGATTAGCTCCCAAAATAATTAAGACATTTCACTTTGGACCTTCGGCCAAATGGAAAAATTGTTAATACAAATTGTTTGTTGCCCAATTTTCAGGCCGTACGATGTTTTTCCTCATCTATTGTTGTTGCTGCCGCTTGTTGCCGTTGTTGTTGTCGTTGTTGTTGTTGCCGTTGCGGGGCCACGACCGAAAACAATAAAAATGACTAATGGCAGCTAATTTCCCGTCGTCAGAGCAAAAGTTTAAGTTAAACAGCACAAGAAGGAGGAGATGGAGGAGGTGGAGAAGACGCACAACTGCAAGACGAAGAGGAGTTTTCACAATTTGGGCCACTTGCCCGTTTACCCAAATTATTTTGTAGGCGACTCGACACAAGAAATACAAAATAAAATAGAAACAACCACAAAAGTAGTTCGCTGACTTTGCGGGGGCGTTGCCTAATGGCCGTCACCTGAGTCGCAAGTGGGCAGAGCAATGCTCTTAATAACAGAAGCTAAGAGAGCGACAGATCATTGACTCTTCCTGCTTGTGTTCTTCCTACACCTGTCGTTGACATTTCACTAGCAGCTTCAGCTGCTGCTCTCAATTTAAATGCCTCACATCTCTCTCACTCAAGTCAAGGAGTGTAAATGCTGATCAGATGTCAAAGAGCAAATAATTACAAAGGGAACAAACGCTTAATCGTTACAAAAGAGTTGAAATTTGCTCTTCAGCTGCATCTCTTTGTTGTTGTTATCTTGATGAGTACATTTTGCACACTCTTACAATTTCTCACTCCCACTATGAACAGTTTGCTTGCTAAATTATTTGCACTGGGCCAAATAAAATAATTTGCTAAATTTAATTACGCACATATTCAAAATCAGCAGCAACAACAACACAAAGAACGACAAGAACAAATGTAACGGAAAATAGCAGAGCACACACAAACTCACTGAAAGAGAGCCGCAATATCAACTTTACAGCAACAAATGTCACAAATGGCGCCCAATGGCTGCTGCAGGCGTCGCAGCGACTGCGACTGCGGCAGGCGAATTTTGTTGTTGTTGATTAAAAATTGATCAAAAAACATAACAACACACAAATTATGCATGTCTGTGCTGTTGTTGTTGTTGTGGCTGTGGTTGTTGGTGTGCGTGTCGCAGCGAATTGATTAAAAAGAGCAATGCGATTGAAATTTTATTGGTAAATTGAATAAAGTGCGCGCCGGGGCGCCAACAAAACTTGATTCTGTTTTTGTTTTTGTTGTTGCTTTTGCTGCTGCCGCAGCTGTTTTCGTTGTTGTTGTTGTCGTGGTTTGGTTTTTGCTTTTGATTTTGCCTTTGCTACTGTTGTTACTTTTGTGCTCTTTAAGCGTCGCGTCGCAGTCGACGCCGCTGCCAAAATGTTTGCTATAAATTAATGAGTCTGCACATATTGTGCTCTTTGCATGAGTGTGTTCTTGTATGTGTGTGTGTTGTAAGCTTGCTTCTCATTGGTTGTTGTTGCAGCAATCTGGAAATTGACTTTTGAGTGTTGTTTAAAGTCTGTGAACTGAGGGATAATTCAATTAGCGAATGCATTGCACATTCACATTCACATTATCAGTTCATGAATTGTGCAATACTCATTTTATTTGTATTTACTAATGAGTTATTTACTTGCCGATTAATTAATTAATCTCTTAATCCAATTAAGGGGAATTTTAAGCGAAAAGTACTCAAAAGAGAGAACATTTTACTCATGTATGTATGTATTTGTATGGAAAAAACGTTTACGAATGCTGCAACAAAACATAATTAAAATGTGAATTGATTGGGAGTGATGGGGGTGGAAAAGGGGATTACACCGCCCCTTCTCAACATTAATTGGAACATGAAATTGGAAAATATTAAACAATATCATTGCACAAAATTTGAAAAAATAATTGAGATATTAATGTTTATTTTTTAAAGAATTTAAGAATATAAGAATTAAAGAATAATTATTAAAATGCATTTTTTTCCGGAATATGTTTCTTGCACTGATAAGAAAAATCAAGAATGTTTGTATAAAATCGAATTCAAATCTCCATTATCCAAAGAAAAGGTTCGAGTTATGGAGATATTCGACTTATAGAGTTATTTTTCTTAAGTCTATTAATTTTACTGCCACTGTATATTTCTGTTTAAAATAAGACAGCTTTACAATTTACAAAAATCTAAAATTAATGGTCTTACAGACGAGATGTTTTCAATACAGTCGAACTTCCCTAACTCGAATCACCATTATCCACGAAAAAAGTTCGAGTTAGGGAGACTTCGAGTTAGGGAAGTAGAATTTTATGAAATTTTCCTAGTATTGCCACTCGATTTTGTTTGAGTTAGAGAAACTTCGAGTTAGGGAAGTTCGAGCTAGGGAAGTTCGACTGTATTTCTTTTTTAAACATTTTGAAAGGCCTATCGTTTCTATTATTTTCTCCATCACTGTTAAAGGGAACAATTTAAAATAACGAATATTTTAAATAATTATAATTTAAAATAAATGAAGTTATTTTAAAAGCCCCCTTGGTAGTTATCAATTATAATTAATAGGCTTACCTTCGTTGGCCTCAGCTTGCAGCGCATTGCGGGCTGTCTGCTCCAGTGCCTCCACCTCGATTTCCACTTCCTCCTCCTCCATCTCCGCCTCCTCGTGCTCTTTGACCTCCTGCAGCTTCGACGCTGCCGCTGCAGTGCAGCGCTGCAGCAGCGCCATGTGACGCAGCATGTGGGCGGAGACGGAGACGGAGGCAGGGGAGGAGGAGGAGCCGCAGGCGCCAGGCCGATAATTGGAATTGTTATTGGAGCTGGAACTGGAACTGGAGCTGCTAATCGCATTTAGGCCCAAAAACGGTGCCCAGCCGGCAGCGGCAGCGACCGCATAAAGTTGCAGCGCGGATGCTGCATGCGAATGCGAATGCGAATGCGTTGGCGTATTAACTTGGCCCGGAGCCGTTAGCCCGGCCAACGCCATGTGGCCCATTAGAGGGGCTTGTGTGTGCGCCTGCGCAGCTGCCGCCAGCTGCTGCAGCAACTGATCCATTTGCGGGTGTCGACTGTTGTCCGTTGGGGGCGCAACTGTTGCATCACACGGTAAAGCAACAACAAAAAAAAGGAGTAGAAGACGGAGACAAGGATGTGGCAGACACTTTGGAGACTTGCTCCTAGATTTCGATAGCGCGGCAATTGGCGACCCACTGTGCGGCGGCCGCGGCGGCGACAAACAAATTGATTCGAATTAAAATTACACTCAAAGCTCCGTGCGCTGATTTACGCGAAGAGCGAGAGCGACTGAGGCAACTGAGGCGAGCGAGAGCGAGAGCGCGAACGAGACAAAGTGGCGCGTGAGTGAGCCAGAGCGAGAGAGAGCGAGTGCGAGTGTGAGAAGAGGCGCGACGAAGCTTCAAAGTTGACGTCTAAATGAAAATGGCAAAGCGACCGCAGACGACGTTGACAACAAAACGGCGACGATGCATGTGTGTGTGTGTCTGTGTATTTGCTTAATAATTGCATGTGTGTGTGTGTGTGCGTGTGTGTGTATGACAACAACAATGACGATGGCAGAAATTGTCGCAGCATTGCCTTGGTATTGGTGGGTTTGTGTCCCTGCTAAAAAGTGAGATGGCTAGCGACACCTGCAAAACAGCAGCAGCAGCAGCAGCAGCAATAATAATAATAATAACAACAACAATCATAAGCAATTTCAACACTTGCGGCCAAGCTGTTGTTATTGCATTTGTTGAAGCTGGTCGCATGCGCGAGCGACTGCAAGCAAAAATCATTAGCGTTCAAATTTATGTGCGACAAAGCGAGAAATAACAAAACGACAAACGCAGCAAGCAGCAAGCAGCGCTGCCAGCGTCGTCGTCGCGTCGCGACGCGTCGTCGTGGTCGTTGCAATAAAAAGAAAAATGGTTTCACTTAACACAAACACGCCAAGGCGCTGTGCTCCCGCTCTCAGCTGCAGCCCACCACACTCTCTCACACTCTTGCACACACACTCTCGCACTCACACTCACACTCAGACTCACTCACTCACTAATAATGGTATTTTTCTGCCTCAGTGCGCGCATGCTAAAGAGAGCGCGCAAGTGCGAGCGAGTGAGCGCAACAACAAAACTAGCCAGAGCGTGAGAACGAGAGCAAGAGTGCGAGTGCCAGAGCGAGCGAGGCGCAACAGTCGACGACGACGACGACGGCAACGGCAACGTCGTGAAAATGAAATGAAAAACGTTAAAAAAATTGATTTAAAGTGAATTTGTGTGCTCTGTGTATGTATGTGTGCGTGTGTATGCATGTTGTCTGCTGCGTGTGTGTGTGTGTTCGTAAATGGCTTTGTGCACTCTGTGAGAGCGGCAGCGCATGGCAATCATAATGTGTGCAAGCGAGACAGCGCTACAAGCACAGGCGTGGCCACAGAAATAGTGGGAAATTTCAGTTGCCTCTTGATGATGGCCAATTTAAGCAGCGCCGCGGCAGCTGACAGCGCTGCCCAACTGTAAAAGCTCCTCTGCCGCCTGGCACTGGCACTGGCAGTGGAAACTGACATTTTATTGATTGTTTTATGCGATTATAATGTAATAATGTCTTAAATATGCAGTGGCCGGGGGCCCAGAGCCGAAACCTCTGCTCTCCCCAAAATGCCGCTGCTGCTGCTGCGTTGGGTCCCTGCGCACTGCGCAGCTGCGACTTTTGCGTCTTTTAAATGAATTATGCACACACACAAAGACACACACAGACACTCACACACAGACACACACACAGGTGGGGGAGTGAGTGAAAATTGCCGCCCTCGCTGACCATTTGCTGGGCTGCAGCTGCTTCGTTTGCGTCTCCAGCTCCTTTCAGTCTTGTGATTGGCAAAAAAGCCAAATACCATTCACATTTCAGTCTGCACTCTTCATTTAATTTTGCTGCTTCTTTGTGCTGCTCTTTCGGCTTGTTTGCTTTTTTATCGGCACGCAAAAATCTATAAACGGGCAGCGGTCGCCGCACTCAACTCAATTCAATTAATTTTCACTTGATTTTTCCACACACAAACAAATTTTCATTTAATTTGCTGCGGGGCGTTTTTCTCTCAACTCCTGCCCAACATTTTCTTTCTCTCCCAGTTGCTGGTTTTGTTCTTTTCTTTCGCTTATCGGACGCCATTTTCTTGCGCTTGATTTTCTATTAGGTTTCTCGCCAGCCCTGGGTCAAAACTTTCTGGCAGCCCTCAGCCCCCTAGCACAGGGAATGGGGGTGGGGGGAACTGTTGCCATTTGGATAGAAATCTTTTGTGAAATTTGCGTTCTCTCTCATTATGTACATATGTATATCTTATTATTTTTTATAATACGAATAGAACATATGTATGTACATATTTACGTATTATCATTATTATGTTGTTTATTGTTTTTCATTTGTTTGGGGCTTCATGATTAAATTTGCATTTGCATTTTCTCTTATTCGCATTTTCCACACGTGCACGTAATCAAATGATAAGCGTAATTAAAAATAAATCAAAAATATGAACAATTTCATTTCATTATAAATTATTGTTCTCTGCTGAAAAAATTAAAGCAAACGATATTTTTATGGTAAAATACATACAGGACTGTCATAACTCGATGAAGATTTTTAATTTTTAAAGTTTTTAGCTCAGCAAATAGAAGAAATCTTTCGATTCTCACATGAAAAGTATACAAGATATAAATATGTGTTTTGTATACAATAGAAATCCGGATATTAAGAATATATCTGCATTATTACTTCAAAAATCATTTTAATCTTTTAGTAAATGCAACCCAAGATAATCTGAAAACATTTAAAGAATATAAAAATAATTTATAGGTAGACTTTTAAAGGTAGTTCTTCAAAAACTCAAAGCAGATTAATAAGTTCAAAGATTTTTGAAAATACGCAATATCGAAAATATCCCTTAAAGTGTATCTATACAAATTTTCCTCTTACATCTTTCTTATAGTATAGTAACTTTAAGTAAAACATTCGTATAGGAAAACGGAACTTATAAAAATTTTATACTTGTATTTCCCTATTCACAATTTTTTTTTCACTTAAAAAAATAATAATGAAATCAATATTCTGAGTTAAATTGATTCGTAAGTTAAAAATTTCTCTGTTGAATAGTTAAAAAATTAAAATCGGTGAACAATTGAGAAAATCTAAAATTTTATTTTGTACTTTATAATATTTAACCAAGGCTCGAATCAAAACGGAAACAGAGATTTCTGAAAACTGTCCGCAAACGGAACCAGAATCCTATTCGAATCCCCGTACTATCTCAAAAGCTTTGCAGGTTTCAAAAGATCTTTCTTGACCATCAATCTATCTTCCTTATCTGGGACATATAGGACTTCTCTATATCTATTGGACAAGAATTAAGGCTAGCTTGATTAGTTTTCAGCCATAATCGAATTATAATGAAAAGCACTATGATATTTAAATTGTTAATATTGTTCAAGCTCAAAGAGTCGATTTCCATTCTGATTTCGATAGGAGTTGGCGTCATTTGTTCTCATTCAGTGGATTTATTTTGGCTTTGAGTTTATCAAATTGCCGCAATCACAAATCAATTATTATTAAAAGCTCATTAAAAACAATAAAAATGGCATTAAAATAAAAGCGCAACGACAATAAAAACAACAAGCGACAAACTAAATGAAATGAAAAAAAAAAAAACAAAAACAAAAGTTCTTAATCATTTTACATTCGAATCAAATTGCGAGTGCCTCTTGCGTTGCGCTTATCAACGGATGGATGGATCCATATCAAGCCCCTACCCCTCCCCTTCATTCCGAACTCCCTAGTTCACCCCACCTGCTGCTCCACCCCCTATCGTTTCTGACTGTGATTTTTATTACACTTTATTATTATTTACCTACTGTCGACTAATTTGTTTTTAATTTGTGCTGATAAAATTGATGAACAAATAAAACGAACGTCGAGCAAATAATGAAATTAATAAGTGACTATATCGCGACGGAGGGGCGTGGACGGGGGCACGTGGGCGTATGCTGATGAATAAACTAAAGCCCCA
This sequence comes from Drosophila recens, assembly GCA_037043495.1. NCBI lineage: Eukaryota > Metazoa > Arthropoda > Insecta > Diptera > Drosophilidae > Drosophila > Drosophila recens. Next base: position 10,772 of record JBAMBJ010002349.1, on the reverse strand, counting down.
AAAATACAAAACAACTAAACGATAAACATGCCACAATAATAATTACAATAACAAATAACAAATAATGCCAGCAAATAATGACATTATTTGCTCCCCGATTGATTTGTCAAATCAGAATTATCCGACTCGAATTGGAGCGCTCTACGATATGACCCTAGTTGAGAGGTGGGGTTGGGGGTGAAAGGGTGGAGACTTGGGGCAGTAATGGGTTGGAAATTATATACGCAAGTGTGGCTTATCCGACCGCAACGAGGCGCTACCTTTGGAAATACAATACTTACGTAAGTAAAAGTTCAGATAAGAATGCTGTATTCATTAGTAATTTCATTATATAATAAAAATATACTAATTATTATTAGATAGTTTACTATATGTTTGACATACTAGTAATATTCTGAGTTTGAAATGGAAATTTATATCTTAAGTAGGTAACAGAGAGCTGCAACGGGTAGATTCGAGTTGAATTGGTCGCCGTTGCCAAAAATCAAATCAAATCAAATCACTAGTCGCCGTTCTTAAAATCGAGTATGCTGTACGACTTGTTGCTCGCTGATACTCGTTGAGTCAAACTGATCGGAAAACGAGTATAGAATCAATCGCTCATTCGATCATGATGCGAGTAACTCGTTTTTAAATGTGCGGGACGGAGCGGGCAATGTGAGCGGGGAATGTGTCGGTCGACCCAAATGTGCGAGCAGAAAATATAAAGGTGTACACTGAAACAAATTATTGAGCCGCAAAATAATTATATGAGAAAAAACCAATTCTTTAAAATAATAAGGTCTTCAAACCTACTTTTTTTTCGCTCTGTGTACAAAAGGTCGCGGCTCGCCGGCAGCGCGAGTTTTATGACGGCCATAAAAAAGACGGCCATTAAATCTAAAATAAATTTAGGGACACGAAATTAATGTTATGAAATATTTATTATTTTATTTTAGTATTTAAATATTTTTATAAAATTAATTAGTTAAGATTATAATTATATATATTTATTTAATTAATTTTAAAAGAAACAAAAGTTTCAGTCGTGTCCCTAAATTTATTTTAGATTTAATTAAAATGTGCTTTGTACAAAGAGACAACTCAAAGACAGACTGCCGCTTTCGATTCATACAAGCGTCCGCGACTCAAACGATCCTAAACGATCAAAACGATCAAAAACGATCAAAACGATCAAAACGACCCAAAACGAGTGTCTAAAACGAGTATCAGAGCGGGTAGCCCAGCGCACAGACAGCGCTCACGCTTACATTGCAATGTATGAAATTCGGGGGTGGGTTTCGCTGTGACGTCGCACACACGACTCGCGTCGGGGCATTTTTGACCCTTTTTTATGGCCGTCATAAAACTCGCGCTGCTGGCGAGCCGCGACCTTTTGTACACAGAGCGAAAAAAAAGTAGGTTTGAAGACCTTATTATTTTAAAGAATTGGTTTTTTCTCATATAATTATTTTGCGGCTCAATAATTTGTTTCAGTGTAGACCTTTATATTTTCTGCTCGCACATTTGGGTCGACCGACACATTCCCCGCTCACATTGCCCGCTCCGTCCCGCACATTTAAAAACGAGTTACTCGCATCATGATCGAATGAGCGATTGATTCTATACTCGTTTTCCGATCAGTTTGACTCAACGAGTATGAGCGAGTGTCTCTATCCAAACAGATCACAAGCAAAGACGAACAAATCACAACGGGTTCACATCAATATTCGAGTATGAGCGTGCACTTCTTACCCGTTGCAGTTCTCTGGTAGGTAAATAAATGCATATTATAGCTATATATAAATAGCAATTTTAATCATAAAACACGACTGGCAAATACGTTCTACAAATTTCTGAAATGTTGGATTTTCGTAAACCAACTACAAAATAAGGAATTCTAGTAAAGTTTTTCATTTCGCTCTCATCAAATATTGAATCAAATATTTTTGTTTGTTTTAAATAAGCAATTTAATTATGAATACATACTAAAATCCAGGGATTGCAAATAAGAGTTATGAGTCGAGTAAAAATCAAGTACTAAAAAAATGACAGGGACATTAAAAAAATTGCACATATGCTATTTTTTTAAGGACTATTCAATAACAGGATAAATTTTTATTTCCAATTTTTATTTTTAAAATTATTTTTAGCTCCTATTTTAAATTTTATGATAAAAATTATAAATAAGAGTTATTTTTCAACTTTTATTTATTTTTATTTATTTCTGGAAGGACTATCCAACAACAAAATTTGTATTTCCAATTTTTATTTTTTAAATTACAGTCGAACTTCCCTAACTCGAATTTTCTCTAACTCGAACAAAATCGAGTGGCAATAGCGAGCAAATTTTATATAATTCTGCTTCCCCAACTCGAAGTCTCCCTAACTCGAACTTTTTTCTCGGATAATGGTGATTCGAGTAAGGGAAGTTCGACTGTATTTTTAACTCTTATTTTACATTTTTATGATAAAAATTATAAATTAGTTATTTTTTCAACTTTTATTTAATCTACACTTTTATCATAAAAATTGAAAATAAGATTTATTTTTCAACTTTGTTATAAAAATCAAGAAATAACTCTTATTGCATACGATCCCTGCTTAAATCAAAATTCTATTTTAAACTTTATTCAATTATCTTATTTGGAATTCAGAACAAATTTAAAGAAGTGGGTACTTTACAAAGTATAAAAATATACATGATAAAATACTAGTATTCCAATGACTTTATCAAATCATTGTAGCGCACATGAACTACTTCCAAATAATGAAATAATGAAATAATGCGTGTGTTTGCTATCTATCATATGTTTCGAGTAGAATGTCTGAATGTCTGGAATGAGAATTGTGCTTTATGTGGGGAAGGGAACATAATGACTTTATTAGCTAAGCACAACTCATAAATGTGACAATGAGAGACAGGAGACAGCAGACAGAGAAAGAAGAGAGGAGGGGTGGGGAGGGGAGGGGAGAGTTAGAGAAGGACAGACAACAGACATGCCTGTTAGTCAATGGGAGATTTGTTTTAGCCAACCTCAAAAAAAAAAAAACCAAAAACCAAAAAGTCATTTGGCAATCAATGCACTGCATTCAGGTGTGTGTGTGTGTGTGTGTGTGGAGAGTGGGAGGAAAGGGAGAGGGGGGACGAGACAGACATAGACGAGGGGTTGGCACATTTGTTGATTTGTTTTAGGCGATAAGCACTTAAATTAAGTCTTAATTCCTAATGCCTCTTGTTGCACACGTGTCGGTGCTGCCACAAAGTGTGAGGGGGGTAGTAAGAGAGGGGTTTGGGAGAGGGAGGGGGTGACAGAGAGCAAAGGTGACGGTGTCGCCCTGTGAAATGGACATTTAATTATTTGCTGTGATTAAACACACACACACACACACACACACATAGAGTGAGAATGTGTCTCCCTCTCTCTCTCTCAGTGTGTGTCACGCGACGTGTGTCAATTCTCGAGAAGCAGGAGAAGCAGGAGAAGGAGGAGAAAAGAGATTGCAGTGCGGATTGCCGCTCTGCCAGCTTCATATTCCAATTATTTATCTTATCAGCGTATCTAACAGTTTTGATTTTCATGTTGCCGTTGCCGTTGCCACAAACAGTCGAACACACGCCCCCGGATCAAGTCCAAAAACCTCAAACCCCTTGCCGAACCACTCCTCGAACCCATTCGCCAACCCCTCCCATTGCCAATCCCTTGTTGCATTGCTTTTGACAGTTGACAGTTGCATCAGTGAGCATCGCGTGGAGTATCCAGAGAGGATAAATATATATATACATATATATATGTTTATATGTAGCACCAGGAGCTGGTATCTTGTTGCCTCTAATTTAGTATCTATGAGATACATATGTATCTTTCCAACTGTAACTCATTGTATTATGAAAATATTTATCTTTCCCAGCTGCGAAATTTGATCAACTCCACGCCTTGTCTCCCTTTCCTCCCTTTTCCCCTGTCTATCTGTCTGTCGTCCGCCAGTCTATCTGTCTGAAGTGCAAAGTGTGCTAAAGTGGTGTGTGTGTGTGTGTGTTGTGCACAACGCTTGTCAAATTAATGAGATTTAGAGTTTTGATTTCTGATCGATCGACTGCGATAAGAAATGCGACCACAAAACGGGTCTAAGTAGATGATTAAAGCGAAAGAACAAAAAGAAAAGCGGAAAACAAAAGCCAGACCTGAAACTAAACAGAGGGAAGATGCGAGACTTGAAAGATACATCTAAGGTGTAGGCTAAATCAAAGCAGGAAAATAAATAACTGCGCCAATAAATTGAACCTTAATGGAAGATACTTAAGAATTGAGATACTTGTATTTAATTGCAAAGGCTAATCGGATAACTATATTTAAAGATCAGGAAATCAGCTTAGGGCATTAACAGAAGTGGCGCCATCTCGAGTTTTGTTTTTTGTTTTATTTACTATTAATTATAAGGTAATTTTAATTTGATTAAAAATGAATATGATAGTAATATTAAGTAATGATATTAAGTGTGTGTGTATTTTGAAATATCAGTATAGATAAGGATATACATATGTATTATGATGTACAACAAACATATTTATAAAGACTAAAGAATTCCAGAAACACAACTCAAAAGTCCGCCTGATGATGCAACTGTTGAGTTGCCCCAAATGGCACAGAGGTAATTACTGGATGAACCCGCTGAAACCCACTTGAAAGCCGTTCAGGTGAGCCCCATTCACTTGGCTCACCTCCCCTCGTACAATCGAGATTAGGGGTGAAATGGGGGTGTGTGTGTGTGTGTTACTTGTAAATATGCAAATGCATATGTTAAATAGATGACCTTTTATTGTATTGTAAGCAAAAAGACAATCATAACAAAAGTGTAAAAATTGCCACATAGTCGAGACCCGTTGCTACCTACGAGACAAGTTATAGTAGGGATGCGGATAGGGGTGGGGGTAGGGGTAAGGGTGGAGGGTTGCCAGCAACTCAAATTGACTTCTAAAAGCAGCAAAATCAGCAAAAAATTTGCATTTCAATAAACGATTATCGTAACTTTGCGTACGGTTTTTGGTTACGGTTTACGCTTTACGCTTTACGGCACTTTTTTGTTGCCCTTCTCTTCTATCCCCCACCCCCATCCTATATTGGGGTTAAGGGTCGCCATTTTGTGTGTGTTAGGGATCGCAAAAAGGTTGCTATAGGCAGGCAAAATTGGTTAGGTTCGTTTGCTGACGAGGGTGCTCCAAGAGAGAGTAGGGGAGGGGAGGGGGCATGTTTAGGGGAGAGGGGGAGGGGCGTCGGTTTACGACAGTCAACGGGCAAATTGTCGTTGTAAAAGTCAAATGTGGAAAATTTATTTTATATTTTTAGCTTTTAAATTAAATAAAGTTTTTGTCGCCGTCGTTTTATTTGCATTGGCATTTTGTCACCTTTGACCCCCTATGCCATTCAGCTGCAAATAAAGCTGCTCCCAATTTCCACTCACGTTCTAAAACATCGCTCTAACTTCCCCCCCCTCTCTTTCTTGCTCCCACTCTTGCGCTCTCTTTCTATATGTGTATTTATTGTTTAGGCTTTTTACGGGTTTCAACTTCTGAGGGGGTGTTGCTTGAGGGGTGTAGCGAGGGGGGTGGAGGCCTTCAGGATGGCATCACCACAAATCACAGCTCACGTACGAAGCTTAAATATTGGCGCTCGTTTCATGTCCGTGTCCGGCAAAGCAGAAAAATAACAACAGTAATAATAACAGCAAGAGAAATGCCAAAAGAAACACTCTGTGTGTTTGTCTGTGACAGAGATAGACATAAAAAGAGAGAGAGAGAGAGTGTCAGAGAGAGCAAGAGAAATGGCAAACTGTAACCCATCCCGTCCAAAACTGTCCATTCTGCATGCAAACGCAATTTGATAACGAGCGAATGTATTAATATCATTGAGCTCCATTATTTCTCTACCAATTTCCCCTCTCTCCCCTCTGTCCGCTATTCACATTTGAACTCCCCAAAATCCCAAACAAAAAATGATGTCCATTTTCATTTTGCCAGCGCAACAAAACAACTGAGAAATGATGCTCCGAAAAGGACAAGTCGCTGTCAGAATGCGCTAAAGTCGGCAATATAATATGATTTACGGAATGCATGCTATAAATATGTACGTACATACATACATATGGTGTAAAAAGAGAAAAGAGAGAATTTAGAGGCTGAATCTAAGTACTCAGTAAAAGTTAGTTCAGTCTATTTTAGATTATTCTCAAATATTTTGGATGATTCGCATATTTGAATGCCAAATCAATTTACTTATACTTAAAAAATTCATGTAAAAATCTAAAATTTTAAACTGGATTTATTTTTTTTATTAATTTTAACAAGTGTTTTTCAACAAGATTGAAATTTTAAGTGATTTAATTTTTAAGTTGTTTTAAAAATTCTGTTCGAAATTTAGAGGTTTTTGAATACACCTAATAAATCAGTATTGGTTATTGTATAAATTGAGATGTTGTCAACTTCGGGTAGTTCGCTACATCGGGTGTTCACTATATCCAGCCACAATATATTTTTGAATGAAGTGGCATATAACTAATATCTATATGGGCATTTCCAGAAAAAGGTCCACCACGACAAAAAACGTAAGATTGATTAAAAACTCACATCTTGTGAAATTTTCTTCCAAAAATGTATTTAAGTTATTTGTTTTATCAATATACGCTAGAAAACATATAGATTCTACATTGGAATAAATTCACTTTTTCCATATTTTTGCCTATTTTCTTAAAAATTGATTTTCAAAATGGACCGTTTGTATTTTAACGATTACACTAAGTCAGGGAGTAAGATTTGTAACATAAACCATTTTAATATATAGAAAAATATTGAAAGTTTCATTTAAAACAAAGAGCTATATATCGGAATATAGAATAAAATTTAATGAACAAACTCTTGGAAAACCTAGGTGGAAATCTTGTCACGTTCGCGATGTCACGTTACAAATTACTAAGAAAACTTGTAAAATATATAAAACGGTAGTTACATATCAAAATTATTTCTAAAATGGAAAGCTGCATTATTTTATTATGGTTTAAGAGTATTTTCTTCCAAATTACTCGCCACATTTCGCAGAATTTTGCATTTGTCAAGATGAAGTCAAAAATGACTTCCATTTTTGGTCGCGTTCGCGATGCATTGTTTTCTATAAATAATTAAAAAACGACAGGTCTTCAAAGATGGTCTTTTATCATAAAAATAGAGTTGATAAAATGCATTAAACACGTGAGAAAACATTTTTGAAAATGTGAATTTTCGCCATTTTTTTTTCATTTAAAGTCGTGCGAATGTCGAGTTCGCGATCCTGGAAATACCCATATATAAGAATTTTCTAAAATATGATCGTGTATTTTTGTATTCTGCATATAAGGACAAAAGCAAAGTATGACGTGCTTATTTTTTCTTCTGTGTCTGATAGAAGTGCAATAACTTCTCTCTTTCTCTCTCTCTCTGTCTGTCTCTCTCTCTCTCTCTCTCTCTCTCCTGTTTTATTCAATCTATCTGCATCTCACTTCTTATTTTAATGCTCTTTGTTATTTTCTGTAAAAACAACATAAGATTAGGTTAGCAGTTTGATTAGCAATTTGACAAATGAAGAAAACGTTTACGAACGCTGAGCACAAAGAGTAAACGCGATAACAAAACGCTCTCAAGAGCCTTTTGATGGCAGAAATGCTCTGTCGGAATCGTAAATCAGTACATTTTCATACATATATTTAGATATTCCGAATCAATATTGAAAACAAAGTTTGCAATCGACAAGTTGACAATGTGTCAGTTTTATGTGAATTTTGGCATTTTTTCGGCATCGTTTTCGATTCGAATTCAACTGTCAACGTTGAGTGCGAGCACTGAGAATGCTTCAAGCAGCTGGCGAAAGATAACTTGCACCATATGGAATCCGAAAGGGAGTGTGTGGCATGTCTTCAATTGCAGCCACGTTGCAAACACGTCACAATTTTGCACAGTCAAAAATATATATCGAAGGAGGAGGCAGAGGGGACAGGGGGCAGGGGGGTGTGGCACGGCCTGCATAACTGGCTGGGAGTTGGCAGTTTTGCGGTGCTTATCGGCGCCCGTGTGCAACATATTGCCACCATTCGTTGCCACAATTCCGTTGCCCCACGATGCATTGCCAATTCTGACTGATGGCCAATAAATTTTTACAGTCATGCACTGGACATGAACATGGACGTGCCAGACAAGGCGGTTGCGTAGGGGGATGGGATAGCTGTTACACAGCAAAAAATTATTCAAAAATTACAAGTTTAAAGTGCTTGATTTAAGCATGCATTTTGTAAGCACGTATTTAGAATATTATTGTGAAATTAACACAATATGCGTGTTTGGTATTGATTTAATGCCGAATTTTGTTTTCTGTGTAGTTGATTGAGAGAGGGGTAGAGAGAGGGTAAAAGGGATGCATGTCGATTTCTTTATGTGCCCGCGTGGCCTGAGCCTGCTTATTAAATAAATCACACAAAAAACAAGGCAGATAGAGTGGGGGCTGGGGCTGGGGCAGGGGCAGAAGGTCAACATGGTGGACCACTTGTCATTGGCAGCGCCGGGCGCAGCGCTCCATAAATTCATGTGCCCAATTATCTCATTTGTCTACGCATAACGGAAATGTGAGACAACCACTGATAGGATGAGAGGCAAACCAACAAAAAAAGGAAAAATAAAAATACGAGGCAACCAAATCGAAATCCACAGCGATCCTCACAGACATTTCATTTCATTCAGTTGGCATTTCAATTTTTCAGTTGCAGCGAGGTTAGAGTTCAATTCACAGCACAGCAGCAACAACAACAAAGTAGCGCTTGTTTCCAGCTCCAGCTCCATTTCCAATTCCAATTCCATCTTCAATTCCAGTTTCAGTTTCTGCTTTGCCCCTGGGCCCCGCATTGTTATCAGCATCGTTGTCTTATCAACGCAACTGCCAACAAAGCATAAAATATACTCTACAGGATTTATACTCGAAGGGGTGGTGAATAAGCGGGGAGTAAGGTCACTGCGGGGGCGACCCAATAGCATTTCGATTCTCAGCCTCAGCTCTCGGCTTGCCACTTGTCTGCCTTCCCCTTCCCTCCCCTCTCCTCTCCGCTCCGCTCCTCTTCCCTCATCACCCACTGGGTTTTCTGACAAGCGGCTGCCTTCAATAATAATTTGCCCGTGACTAATTGGATTTATTGGAATCGAATTTATTATGTTATGCTTATTTAATATTAAATTTATGCGCTGTTTATTTTTGACTTCAACCAAGCGACTCGTCAGGAAGAGCATGGAGTGGGGAGTGGGGAATGGGCAAATCGTAGCTATAAACTATTAGCTAATCATTCTGGATCCTACAATTATTTGTCATATACACAGAACGAACAGAGACATCGCTTGAGATTCCAACTCAGAAATCATTCAAGAATATTCTTTGGATAGATTAAAGCTGTCGAGATTGATAAACGAACAGAATATTATTTTCAATAATAAAGAAGTCATTTGTTTTCATTTTTGCTTAATAATATGTCTACACTAGAATATAGAGTACGACATTTAATTCAAGGAAATACATACATATACCAAATGTAGCGACGTAAACATTCTCCCCCCTTTGCACGGGTGAAAACTGAGAGAGGGGGGCACGTTTTCAAAGGCTGCATGGTCCGGACAGAATCCATCCAAAGATGGTGCTTTGGGCGATTGGAAGGCCACTCTGGCTGGGCATGAAGCCCTCACGAATAATGTTTGGATATACATCTGAACCCAGTATCATGGCGACAGTGCACGGCCGATGGAAATGATCGTCTGCGAGCGCTAAGGTCTGAAAGCGTTCACGCACTCCATCCCCCAGCGCACGCAGAGGAGTCCGGAATTGAAGATCCGGTTCCATTTTGAAGACAGCCTCGAAGTTTGGCTCAGCACTTGTGACTGGACTCACGATGGCCGAACATACCCGGTCCTCACCTACGCTGATATGTTGCAGCTTGAGTGTTGACGCGAGAGAGGCGTTGATCTTGCTGACCGCTGCGCATGGATCGATAAGAGCCCTCAGATCGAAGGTCTTCTCTCCATTATGGATGCGCACGATAGCCGTGGGCAGCACGTTCACACTCTTCAACTGGAGCAGTGAAGTCAGCGTAGGCGGGTTTCTGGAGTTGGAGGGAGACCGGGAGTTGGAGGGAGCCCGCGTGTTGGCGGGAGACCGAGTGCGTGGATTGGCGGGACGATCTGTCTCATGAAAATGCAGCAGAGTGTGATGTGGCTGACAGCAGACGCGACATCTATCGCGACTTCGGCAAGACGGCCCGGAGTGCTGATGCGCTAGGCAGTTCGCACAGTACTTGTTGAGGAGCACCGCGCGGAGCCGTTTCTCTGCCGTGAGACGCAGGAAGCGCTTACATTGCCGTAGCGGATGGATGCCTCGACAGACTCGGCATCGGAAGGACGCAGTTCCTCGAGCTCGTCTGTCCTCCAGCGATTGAGCGTGAGATCTGCGGGGTGCCATTGGGATTGTAAATAAATTGTGTGCTGGAAGTAGAAACGCTGGAATTATTAAATTAAATAAACAATTATTGTCGCTTAGGAGTGTCGGGATCGACGGGTAGGAATAATAGTTTAACTATTGGCCGTTTGACAACCCCGTGGGCAGTCTGGACATCGACCACACGGACCTTGTCGTCAGCTCCGGGATAGACTGCGAGAACGCGCCCAAGACGCCATTCGTTCGAAGGCAGGTTATCTTCCTTGACGATAACTAGGTCGCCAACTTGGAGGTTTCGAT
>JBAMBJ010002348.1:0-68324 GCA_037043495.1 Drosophila recens | reverse complement strand
GTAGCTTCTAATGTGACAGCTAGATTTTTTAAAGAAAAGGTCGAAATTTCATTTTCTTTTTCAAAGTTAAAAAAAAAAAATTGTTTTTGTTTTGCGTTAAAAACACTACTTTCAAATACGAAACAAATTTTGAACAATTTGTTTTTCAAAAGACATTTATTGTCGTAAATAATATCGTGTACACAAAATCGAAGAAAAGGTGTTTCGGGAAAAGCTTTGGCGCGCCTCCCAGCCCGTCCGATTCAAGCTTACATAACTTCGTAAATACTGCAGATATTGATTTGAAATTAGAAATAAATATTCTTGAACAGTTTTACAATAGAATAAAATTAATTTAAAGAAAGAGGTTCCCAGCAAATATGTCATTTTAGTCCATCTTGAGTGGTTTGCCCAATTTAAAATAATTTAATTATTGAAATTCAGACTTGACTATTTTTCACTGACTAATACGAAATTAAATAACATTTTATGGTTATATGTATAGGTGCATACACACGCTTATTTTTTTATTTATTGACACGTGCAGTCGAAATAAATTTAAGGCAACATATTGGCCATTTCGGCCCATTGTGCGGATGTGGGTGTAAGGCATCTGGGTGTTTAGTTGAATACACGTACCGACAAACTAATTGGAGTTATTGTTTTGTGATACTTTGTTATCGTTGTTGTTGCTGTTGTTGTTGGTGTTCAGTTTTTGTGTCTAAGCATTTCCGTTTATTTGTTACGCAAACAAGAACAAGAAGAACAGTTAACAAAGCAAAACAAAACAGAACACAGAAGAGGACAACAAAAGGAAGGCGTCAGGCTGACAACGTGGAAGCAACAAAAATGGAAGAAGAGGGCTGCTAGGAAAACAATATCAATTCAAGTCGAAATTACGAGCTTCAATTGTTTTCTTGCCTTGGCCACTTTTCTTCTAGTTTCCGTGAGCGCCGCAAAGTGTTCGCAGTCAGCCAACTTGGTCATAAGGAAACAGCCAGGCACACACACACACACTTGCACTCGCACTCACACACACACACACGCGCGCACACACTCACCTTGAAGCCTAAAACAAAGCGTTGAGAATGCGCAAAAAGAGTTGAAAAACTTTTAAGTACTTAAATGTGTTGTCGTCGAGTTTGAGCCGAAGTGTTGCTCCTTCCTGCTTCCCGCTTCCCGCTTTCCCTTTCATCTTCATCCTTCCTTTGGCTGTACGACTTAACTGAAATTGAGTTTCCGGTTGCTTGTTGTTTGCCACGCCATTGTTTTTGTTGTTGATTCTGTTGCTGATGTTGCTGCTCTTTTGGCGGAACGTCAAAGCTCAGAATGCCTTTTTTGACGATTTTATTTTGTTTTTTCACTTAAAGTTCGCCGATAAAGGATAGAGAACACATAAATCGCCTGTTGTTCAATCTTTTTCAATTTGTCTTGCAACTTTTTTCTTGGCTGAAAGAAGCTCATATCGTTGCGTTGCGCTGCGAGCTGCGCGTATTTATTTGCCACACAAATCGAAATCTGCATAAGCGATGTGCATGCAACGGGCAACATCCACATCAACATCAACATCAACTACAAAAAGCAATTGCCTGTGGCAATAAAATGCGACTTTGGCGTGATGGCGTTGTCGACGCTGCTGACATGGCAACAACAAGGTCAAAACGGATGCCAACATCAGTGTGGCCTCCGTTCCCGTTCCCCCATTGCTTCCTTGGCCGGAATTGTGCCCATGTCATTGTCAACATCCTTCAAAGTTTGTCAGAGCAAACAAATAAATATGCAAGTGCAGACAGTGCGGGGAGAGATTCCGAGAGACGAAGGGGCAGACGGAGACTCAGATACAGATTCACAGATACATCTACATCTACAGATACAGTTGCAGATTCTCATCAGGGAACACATGGCTAACATCCGCGTTTGCTTTGGCTTTTTGTGCCGCTTGATTTGCCACAGCGCCACGGGTGGTGCTAATAACGCCCTCTTTCCCTCTTTCCCTCTTTCCCTCTGTCTCCTGCCTTCTGTCTCCTGCCTTCTTCGGCCACTGACAAGGGGGACATCCGCATTCATTTCAACTCCCTTGGCTGGCTGCTTAGCTTAACTTACTGCACTGTTGGCTGTGGCGCAGTGGCTCTTTCATTGTGCAACAGAGCGGTGGCTACAACAGTGGCAGCTACAAAATGGAAATTGTTTTCATTTCGCACAAAATATTCCTAATGTGGATTTCAGCTCGCTCGCACTGTGGAATTGCTGCTGCTGCTGCTGCTGGGCCACAATACAATGCAAGTGCAACTGACGGGAACGTGCAACATGCGGTGGCTGAGGTTACTGCGGTGACTTTCACCACTCGCCACTAGCTCTAGCCACTTGGGCATTTCCAGTCGCGGCCTTTTTCCAGTCGGTTTGCCTTTGTTAGCGCATCTGACTTTGACTTTTTAGCTACAATTGCAAGTGTAAATGTTATGGCTTTTGTTGCATGCATCAACATCAAGCGCACTCCGCACTCCACACACCACACCCACAGCTCTTTAGCTCTTCCCGCCCCCCTAAGCAACTCTATCTTTTCATGTTGCTGTTGCAACACATGTTGCCATAACTTAACAGCTTAACAAACTTGTCGAGCCGTCGCTCCACTTGGCGTATGCGCAACATTTAAACCGAGTCAAGTCGCATCCGCAAGTATATTTTTACGCAATAAAAACGCCGCCTTTTCGCAGTTAATCCGCAGTTGGCCCGGCGGCCAACAAAGCCCCAGACCAAGTCGAAAAGTCATAGACATGCGCCGCTTTGTGGCAGCAAAGTTTCCCAAAATAACTTGGCTGGCCCCGCGGGGAGAGCCAAGTTTGGAGAGTAACATTCGGCTCATTATGGCCGGGCTGCGTGTTGCTCATGGGCTCCCTCAGTCTGGTCTGAGTTAAGCGTTGGGGTAAACAAAATCAAAAGAAACTTTTTCCCAAAATGCTCGCCAAGTTTTTCCGTTGTTCCGTCGCGGCAATAATAATCATCAGGCGCGAGCAAAGAAGTTACAAGCTTGAAAGCAATTAACGGACTAAATCAAAAAAACATTTTTCAGAAAGCCAAACACAAAAGAAATCTAAAAGCAACACAATATGGGCGGTGGTGGTTTCGCACAGGATGCGTGTGTATTTGTGGCTTGCATAAACATGTCAACGGCAACTGCCTCCGCAACCACTTTCATTTCCACCTCCCCTACCACCGAGTTACTTTGGTGACCTGGAGCCAAATGAAAGCAGTAGAAATTTTTAATTAATTAAGCTCCTCTTAGCCATGGCTAATTGAACATGCGAGCACATACATATATAGTACTATAGCTGACACAGAAGATCGCAGGTTTTATTCATAGGGGGCAAATTTGTACTTGACATGTAAGGTCAGGATAAGGTCAAGGGTGTCAGATGCTCTAGGACAACATAAAATAAGGGAGTAGAACGACTTCTTTTCTCATACGCGTTGATCAAATAAAAATTAAAAAAAACATTCTTACTTAAAAAATAAGTTAAAGGTAGATTGTAAAAGGGAGAAGGAAGCATCTCCGAATCTATAAATTATATATGTATATTCTTGATCAGCATCAACAGTCAAGTTGATATAGCCATATCCAGTTTTTAAGATATTAGTATTTTTTTGCTAATTAACGCTAACTACTATTACTACCCATCATCCCACTAATCGTAACAACATCGGTCAATTTAAGTTTTTATGCAATATAACTGCCTAAAAGTATGCAATAAAAATATTGTATTCATATCTAAAAAAGTAACGGTATTTAGCATGTTTTTTTTTTAAGTATGTATTTCAAGGTATTTTTGATAAATTCACACAATATGTTGATAAAATGGTACCCACTTAACATTAAAAAAATAACCTAAGACATTTGATATCATTGAAAAAAACTATATAGAGCCCCCGACAATTAAATTATGTGTGGAAAGGGAATTGTAAAACCAGAATCACTGAATTTCTGACACCACGTTGAATTGATGCTATCCCGGAATCCAGGATTTTTTTGGTGTGTATTTATATTGGGACATTGAATTTATATATTTTTCAAACTTTACGGATTTAGTGCACTAACGAATCATCAATGATTCGAAGTACTCCTGAATCTTTTGGCATTGATTCACATAGACCAATAATGCCAGATTTTTGACTTCAAAATTCTTTGGTTGTCCCGGCCGTTCCTTGATAAAAGTCGCCACTTTTAAAAAGACCAAACCACCTTCGACACGATTGTTCAGACAGTTCTCTGCGTAAACTTTTACTAAGATTCGATGAAGAAGAACTTTTAAATTAACACAAGTTGTCAAAGACGTTAAATGACAATTGGTTTTAGCGGCAATACATTAGAAACTGGAATAGCGGCTTATATATTAGTGGCGGCCTTTTGAGTGCAAGGCTCATTATTAATTCATGTACCCAGTAGACTTAATATGAAGTTTGACAGTTTTTTGTAAATAATTTCACATTAATAAATTCTAAGAAAGCCGTTTACAGCGCCAGTCGTGGCCAAGGTAACAATCCTGAGAGGACGACTGGGGATACAGGCATTTCAGTATGGCAAAATATGATGTGATAGGGTATTATTCACTCCCAAAATTATATTAAAGAGATTAACATTTTCCTTCATACAAATTTTCCTTTTTTATAAAGATTTTAATCACAAAATTCATAAGAAACCAATCACTGAGAAAATAGATTAATCTCTTAGAGTGCGTTTAACGGTTATTTGAAGAATTAATTAGCTTGAATGATTCCAATATCCATCTCATCAGCCGATCTCTAATTTAAAAGTTTCTCTCACAGGGAATGCAATTAGCATTGAATCACAATTCAATCAGATAGAGTTTTATCAGCACATGGCTGGCATATTGTGTTTGATCATTTAATTATGGCCTAATTAAAATTGACAAAGTCCCTGCTTTTTATGGGCCATTAAAAAGCGAGCGAAAAAGTATGCATTGGCCAGGCCAGAAATGGTTGGCCAACAAAAGCCAGAAACTTTCCATAAAGACGATGCTTTGGCAAAAAGGTCGACGACGAAGATGATGATAGACGCAGTTGCCATTCGACATTCAGCCCAACACCCTTTAAATACCTGTCTACCCCCTTCATTCCCTACATGTGAACACCCCTTCCTTGTTGCTGTGATGCGTTGCAGGCCAACAAGAGCAACTGTGTGCTTTGAATAATTAAACTGGAACATTTTCGCTTTCAATTAAGACGTCGACATCAACACACACTCCCGCACACACATACAGACACCGACACACACAGATACAGTCTGAAGCTCTCAAGTAGAGTCGAAGGACACGAAGCCAGGCGACTGAGTAGCCTTGTGGAAGTTAAAGTCTGTATTTGCATGCTGAAAATGGCCTGCAGTCCCATTATTTGTTTTATTTTGAACCTTTTTTCTTAGGTTCCGTAATTGGAATTTAATTCGGTAATTTCTCTTTTAACTCGATTTTCGAGCGAATTTAATTGGTTCTGGGGCAAAAAAGGCCCAAAATTATATGTTATTGAATTATTTAAATGATCTTTGTCATTTGTTTGTTATTGCTGTTTTGCATTTGGGGATCCCTAAAAATCAATTTTAGCTGCGGCTTCAACGAGTCCTTGTCATCGTTACTTCAAGGCAAATTGGCATTTGTAAATTATTCTCGGTAATACCCTGGGCATAGTTCAGTTAGGTTCAGTTCAGTTTGAATCTTGTGTGTCAGCTGCTTGTCAGCCTTGGCAAGTCAAATAAAAATCGGCTTAAAAGTCCGCTCTGTTCTCATCCTCTCTGCTTTTCACTGCTGCTCACTTCGTTGTTTGTTTCGTGCCTCTACTTATCCGCAGCTTTCACAAGTTTGTAATATATATTTCACATCTTAGTCGGGCAGTATAAGTCGGAGGCGTAGAAGGAGACGGACACCATATGCAAAACAAATAAGCAGCCTGGCCCGCGGCTCATAGCGGCTTAGGCGCCGTTCTGACTGTCATGGAGATTCATACAAGTTACAAAGAAACACACACACAAACACAAATACACACACACCGAAACAAGTGTGTAACAAGTAGGGCAATAGGAAGACTTAAGGCATGACAGACAAGCGATGTTATTAGGTATCTGATAAACAGGCGTCTCTTTTTGGCCTTGGTCAATGATTTTTAATTAAATGTCAGCGGCTTCAAGTATTAAATATATTTACAAGTACATACATACGAACTCAGCAAGCAGAAGTTGTGACAGCATACACACACACACACACACACACACACCCACAAACGTGAACGTACAATCTGGTAATTAAAAATTCTCACTCCACCACATTAATGCTGTCCATGTGTGTGTGTGCATGTGTGAGTGATAATATCTATGCTTCTTTGCTCGAGTGCATTGTAAGCAGATACCCTCGAATTTATGCCCCAGCAGTCGGTATGCATGCACTGTATTTTTTACACAATGTGAAATAGATTACAGCTAAAGTCTTTTTTAATTTTTCTTGTTTAGGTTTCAAATTTCATATCATTTAAACGATGCTTGAAAATTTCTAATGGGGAATTAATTAAATTTAGGATAACAAACAGGAGTAAAAACTTAACTTAAACATTGTAGAAGAAAGACAGGAAATAGAATTAGTTTGAGTCATACTTATTATTCTTACTTGTATCATAACTGCTATTAATATTACAATTGTTAGGTTTTATGTTAGCTTGTATCTTTTTAATTCTTTTTTGTTTTTAAATTTTTTTTGTTTGTAATTTATTTTTCTTTATTTTCTTTTTAAATCGAATAAACATTTTCTATAATAGATAAGCTTGTAGAAGGAAGCTGGCAATAGACCTGTCTAACAAGAATATAACCTGCGAGGGTATTTAATTTGTGGCATCCCCAATGGCAACTGTCCTTTTAGCTGTTTTTGTTTATTCTTTACTCTTGATACTCACGCACAGTGGGGCAACATCGAGGGGGCACTCCACTCTACTTACTGAGTTACTTACTCATGAGTGCACCAACAACTTCAGCTCCTGCTGCTACCGTGTGCGACTGTCTGTCTGTCTGTCTGACTACCTGGATGGTTGAGACACCTGCAGCTTGCTGCTTGTTTCTACTCTTTCAACACTTAAGTGAGGAAAAGTGTCTTTAACACACTTTACTGAGGCGTCACATAACATAATGGTGAGTCGGAGGACGGATGGGTTTTGTACTATAAGTGCAGTTTCAGTTGCTTGGAAATTGGTACATTTCGAGAATATGCAACTAAGAGTTCAAGTGGTCTGGCTAGAAGAGGAGAAGAGAGACAAACCCTTTGAGAAGAGAAAGTGCGAGAAACTCTGCTCAGTTTATTGTGGACAGCTAATTAAACAGCCACAGACCACAATGCTCAGCATTTTGGTTGCTCTCTTTTGATGTTGCAGTGGTTTCAAGACCAGCACATCCATTATATACTTATCATATTAGTAATTGCTCTAGCAAGTAGTCTGGCCGTAAATCACATGTGAGTGGAGTGTGAAGCTGTCCCAGGATTTCTTGCAAAGTCAGCAGCACCATCATCATCATCATCATTAGCCAGCCTCAAGTTCCCTTTTCTTTTTCTTTCCTTCTCAGTCTGTTAGCGACTTTTGAGCCTTGGCCGAGACTGTCGACTGCCAACTGCCGACTGACAAAATGGAGATGACATTTACAAATGAACCTCGACAAAATCAACTAATTAATGTGCCACGCCCCCAGTTAGCGAGCTTGTCACATGCACACAGAAGTTCTCCTCTTGAAGGCGTTAAGCGTTGACTTTATCCGGTCTATTGGAAAATTAAGTCAACCAGCTAAATGTGTATACAGCACAATCAGAATCTAACCTGAATAACTCGTGTGATGAACAAGGGAATCAAGCATGCAAACCAGTGTGTCCCTACTGTTTGTTCCTATTTTTAAGTCACTGAACAGGTTGCGCCAGCTTCAGGTGAAAATGGTTGAACATTAAGATTTGTACAGATATAAATTTGGGGACAAAAACCGAATGAATAATTAGGCCGGTCAATATAGATATACAAGCAATATAGATATACAGTAAGTCCGGAAACAGTTTTGACAATGAAAAAATGTAGATGTTGACAGTGATAGATATGTAGTTTAGAGTCTTGGTGGAAGCTATCTTGTGCAGAAATGTCCCGAGATCTACTAACTTAAAAACGCTTCAATATTTATTTGTCTAAATAAATATATATGGTTTTGTCATGTCCAGTTCCAACTATTTAAGTAAAATTAAAAAAACTAAGGCAACCTCTCCAAAAAACACGCGGCTTTATTGCATAGTTCGTCCGAATGTTCCTATGGCAGCTATATGATATAGTCGTCCGATGTGAACCAAATTTGGTCTGGATGTATAAGACTACCCCAGATTCATAATATGTCAGATTGGTTCAAATCGGACTAGTATATCATATAGATGCAATAGGAATAAGGTCGATATATGCAATTCTGATAATTTACACCGAAAAATACAAAATAATTTTTTCAACAAAATTTTAAAAAAAGTTTTTTTTTTAACTTTTTGAAAGTAATTTTTAAATATAAAAACCTTAAAAATTAAACAAAACAAATCAGAAATTTTAAAAAATATTTATTTTTAGGTGGCATTAAATTTATTTTGTTCACAAATTTCACAAATTTCAACTTTGATAGCCCCTGAGTAAGTATCTAGGGGGCGTGGCACTTTTCTTAAATACTTATTTCATAGGTTGAAGAGTTTTCTATCATATGCTGTTAAAATTTTTTAATTATCTCATTTGGTACAAAAGTTATAATTTTTGCAAAGTAAAATGAGCAATGGCCCCACTGTGCGACGTTGCGCATGAGCTCTGATACAGGAGCATTTAAAAAAAGCTGAGTTCGCCTTCGATTTGAGAAATGAAATGATTAACCTCCTCGTTATACATTTTAACCTTTTCAGCTTTAATCGTGTTTCTTACGGAAACTTTGTAAAGGGGGTGAAGCTCATTTATCATTTTCAAAAATCTCTTTCCTAAATTTTTATTTATTTTAGTGACTTTACATTGTAAAGTTTACAATATTAGGTATGCTTTGTGCTATATGCTTATTTTGGTCGCAGAGTTGAAAGGATATTTTTTAGTTGTACGGTTTAAAAAATTTATATAATTCTAGGCGTCTCGCTTTGCCCGCAGAGTTGAAAGTATGGTCTTTAGTTGTCCGGCTTCACAAATTGGTGATTTGGTCAGATTTTAGTGATTTGGCGGGAAAAAACTAAATTTGGCGGGAAAAGCAAAATTTGGCAAAAGAGTCAGAATTGAGGAAAGCTTAATCTATGAGTTTTGTTATGATATCTACTACAACAACAGAGCTTTTGACCATAAAGCCTAATTTGCATCCGACTGTTCCTATGTCGGCTATATGATATAGTAATCTGCCTTTGACCAAATGTAGTCAGGATGTAAAAAACAGTCCCAAACTTATATTTTCTGAGTTTAGTTGAGATATCTTTGGAAACAAAAAAGTTTTCCAAACTAAGCAATTTCCTGACCTTTGACCCCGAACTTGACCCACTTACAGGTCCCACTTACGCCGTCTTATTGCACGATATCTCATCTATGTTGTGTGAAAATTACAGCTTTCTATCTTTTACCGTTTGGGCTACACGTTGATTCTCAGTCAGTGAGTCAATCAGTCAGTCAGGACAAAGAGTTTTATATGCTTATATTGACATACATAGATTATTACCTTCAACTTCAGAAAATGGCAAATTCTCCATGACAGTCATATCAACAAATGACTTTGTTATTTTGTTGTGTTTGGAGCAACTCAATTCAAAGATTTGAGCGTTTGAAAATTCTGCTTGTATGACTGCTTTTCCACTGGTTTTGAATGCTCTACAGTTAGGACTATTTGAATATGGTTCATGTCTAAAAAAAATAAAATTTAAATATGTGTGTATGTTTATTGTAAATGATAACTGCAATACTAACCTTCAGGGAAGCGAA
Organism: Drosophila recens; assembly: GCA_037043495.1. Classification (NCBI taxonomy): domain Eukaryota; kingdom Metazoa; phylum Arthropoda; class Insecta; order Diptera; family Drosophilidae; genus Drosophila; species Drosophila recens. Next base: position 58,349 of record JBAMBJ010002348.1, on the reverse strand, counting down.
CTCTTTGGTATGCTTCAGTTTGAAATGTTGAAACATGTTCGTTGTATTTTTGCAACATTTTAGTTGCTTTTGGCATTATTAGCACTGGACCTAAAGGTTTAGCTATTTGCATGTGCATTTGCTGTTGCTATATGCTATTTGCTATATGTTTGTAGTTTATGTACATATAATATTTACATATACATATTTATATACATCTCCACAAGTAACTTTCATGTACATAGATGCTTAACTAGCCTTGAAACATTGAATGGTATTCTTGGAAATAAAAAGTTCTGTATATAAATTTCCTGGAATCAAAAGCGAATATACAAATTCTGTGGAATCTCCAGCAGGGCATTCTATGGTTCCTTGTTAATGCTCAAAGTAACTATTATGTTAAAGCGACATTTTAATTAATGCCGACCAGTGGGCAGCTGCCAGAGGGCGACAGGGATAAGAAGATGGGTAAGAGCTCGGGCAATGAGCTGTGGGTAAGCCGACGGGCGGCCCAGGCGGATGGCACTCGAGTCAAAATCTTGAACATAATTTTCTCATTTACTCGCACACTCACACACATACTCCCACACACACACACATAAAGCTAGTTGGCAACAACCAGAAAGCTGAGACCGTACAATAGACCAAGCCGGCAGGCAGCAAGGAGAGCGCACTTGAGCACAGCTTGAAGCAGAATAATGCACTGCGCCTATAAGTGCACTTCGGATTGCCCCGCTCCCATACTCGCCAGGGAAGCCAGCGATCGTTGTAATTGGGATGCAGGGAGGCAAGAGAAAAGTTCATGTTGCCAAGCGGTTATAAAAATATAAATGACAGCCAAACAAAATGAGAGAAAGCCTGGCAAACAATAATAAGTCTCGTATGCCTTTCATGTGGCGTTGCCAACGGCACCACTGCCACCACGGTCGCACACTGGGGCGACTACAGCAAATGTCGCGAAAAATTTTGCAAAATAATCTAAAAGAAAAATGGCCCAAGATATTTGGTTTTCTCCTAACACAAAGTTCACCTTTCGAACTCGATTTTAAGGAATTCACAGAATGAATCGAAAAAATTCGTTTTGACTTATTTTAGTTCATTAGCATATAAAAGCTTTTATTGAAACATTTGTTATATTTGTTTTTTATATTTATGAAAAGATCAAGAAAACTAAATATTTTTTGGGTAGATCCGTCTATTCAATTATTTATAACAAATAATTTCAATATAATTCTTTAAGTCCTACAAAAATTAGCGTGCCCTTTTTTGTCATTGTAGAGAAAGTTGAATTTTAGTAATCGGCAGGCCTGGAACACTCGCACGCATTTACACTTTAAGGCCCTAATTGAAAGGCATTACAATTAATTGGAAAAAATTGGTAAAACAGGCAAAGATTTTTTATTTTTTAATTTAAAAAAATTTATATTCCACAAAATGTCTTTTAAAAAGGTGGCATCATAATTTATGTTCTCCGCTGAGTTATATCTGAAATATGGCACGATTTTGGCTTTGTCGCCCCACTGTGCATCGTAGCCACCTAGTGCGCCAGTGAGCTACATAGCCCCTTTTGTCATCTCTATTATATGACCTTCCATGGATCTTTAAAGCAATTTTCTCAAGCCATACGTACAGAGTTCGAAAAAATCAAGAATTTGGCACTTTAAACTCCACTTTTAAAGCTTAATTTCTTACTAAGATTCAAAATACCAAATTCAATTTTGTTAAGCTTATTTCAAGAAATAAATTTAAATAATGTAGCGTTTTCCAAATTAAATTTACTCCGTACAGGATTTCTTAAAACTCTGTAAATAAGTACAAAAACATCTTAAAATACGAACATGATACTTCATCTAAGCATAGTTAAGGATAAAATCAAAATCGTGTAAGCTTAGTATATGTAAGCATAAAATGTAATATTAATCTTATTTAAAACATCCGCTTCGGTATTAAATTCATTGAGTTAGTGTAAAAGTAAGTGAGGACTGGTAACAGAATTTATCCTGTTAAATAAAGTTCTAATTTCCCAGAGCCCGTAGAACTGTTCCTCATAGCAGACAAGCAAGAACCATTTGGGAATTCTAAATTTAAAAGATAAAATAATTATACAGGTGTGCTACTGAAATCTCTTCCACTTGAATTTCACTTCAACGAATTCATCGCTCAATCCACTGGCGTTTGATGCCATGAGAATAATGAATTTTTTTAAAATATACAAAATCAATTATTATGTTAATAATTTAAATTATATTAATTTAAAAAGAAATAAAATTAAAACCATTATTTTGCAATGATGAACTTAAAATAGTTGCTAAGCAAACCCTTGGAAAATTTAATATGGGAAGAGGCCAAACCTAGCAGTCAAATTCGAAAAGGTTGGTGAACATGCTAAAAAAAATTTAATCTCTCGTAGTTCTATAGCACTATGAAATTGCTCGCGCGGAATTGATTTTCTCTTAATTCGATATTCCTTGTGATTTCCGAAGCACATCTGATAAATATAATTTTGATTATACTCATTTGAACTTAACTTTAGTGCTGCTGTTTTCTCTCTATGTATATCATGGCCTTCCCTTCCTTCCCTTTTCAGGATCTTCAAGACGACAGCGCATTCGGTGCAGGAGGATGTCAACTTGCTGCACGCCTCGGTGCTGTCCATGGTGGAGTTCGACGATGATATATTCGCAGCGGGCAATTGTTTCGATTGGAATGAGCATCCGGCCCAGCCAGGACTCTTCTGTCCGTTTGCCTACCGCCTGCCACCACCGAATCTGGGCGCCATATTCGCCAAAGATCTGGCCATGGAGTATCATTACCTGGGCAACACATCCGAATGGTTCTTTCTGGCGCGAAAGAATGCCGAGAAGGTGATAGCTCGCAACGAGCAATACCTGAAATGTAAGTGCCAACTGATTTATGCCGCAATTGTGAATTGGGTGAGGTCTGTTCTCAGTATATTTATGCGCCGATAGAGGCGTCTAGAGTATGAGCATGACATTGAATATTTATATTTGCTGCGTGCTTTAATCTCCGACTTCATTAGTCACTGTCCAGGCGACAACATCATGGGACACTTGGCCAAGGATCCAAAGAGCCAGGCCATAAAAGCTAGCTTCTGCTGCCTAATTGCGTTGCCATTTCAATGGGGCATATTTTACTGCCGCTTTATCATTGCCACTTGCCAGTTTGCCTGTTTGTCAGTTGGGCGAATTTCTATCATAGCCCAACAATTAAGCAAATAAATAAAAGGCAAATGTTGGCAAACAGACTAGAATCTAAATACTTATAAGGCAGCGGTGCCACTTAAAATGTAAATGAACGGGACCCAATCTTGGCAACGCCATTCTAATTAGCCCTGATTTCCAACGTCCCGAATGCACACCTGTCGAATAAAGGGAGAATTGTTTTATTTATGCATATGTCGCCTTTAATTTTCGGTCCATATTCATATGTGTTAAAGTCAATGAAACTCGTAGCTCGAAGTCGTATTGCAATCGTAGCTGATTAAATCGAGATCCGCTTAACAGTTTATTGCTCGTTGTTGTATTCGAAACTGAAATGAAAATGTGGCAATCAGTGCATTAAATGGAACTGAAAATACGCAAATTTAACGAAATTACTTTTAATTATGCATCCTCACTCTGTCGGTTTATCTGTCTGTCTGAAAATGCATCAATTTGTTTGGGAGCTGTTACATTTTACAATATGCATAATTTGCAAATTAAAGGTTACGTATACGCCACATATTTGGGTTGTGTTTGCAACGCAGACTGCTCATGTTGGCATGCAAATGATTTGTTTGCTCTTACATATCCTCGTATCTTATATATATGTACATATAGTCAATATACCCGCCATTTGGGGCACGGCATTCTTTAGGCAAGCTGTCTATAGACCTTTCTAGCCTCCGGCTGCACGACAAATTGCATGTGATCTGCGCTCGATGCTGCACAAACACACAAACTCCAAATGACAAACGGAATCGAAAACAAACACGCAGTCATCAAGGTTCCAAGACCCGTAACTAGACCCCAACTTGTGCTTGGATCCTTGCATACCAAGTAATTCTGTTCTTGGGAGCGGGGAAAGCAGAAAATTGCAGACCGGTTCTGGAAGCAAGCAAAGACCTCTTGTTGGCCAACTATTTGCCTTGGATAAAAATTCATTTGTTCGCTCGTTTGTTTGTTTGCGACTCGCCAGGGAGGCAAAGCAGAGAGTGTTGAAATTGATGAAAAAACTGATGAAATATTATTTTTGTAGCTCAAATAATGAACGAAACCGATTCAGCATGTGCTAAATTTATGTATGTGTGTGTGTGTGTGTGCTGACCGCCATTTGACAGAGAGTCATTTATCTATGGAAAACGGCGACCTCGACTCGAATTTGCCGATTGCACAAGACTTGGTTGAAAGATTCCTCACGGAATAACCGCAGCTATGAACTATGATTTACGGTTATCTATGTGTGTGTGAGTGTTTGTATATGTGTGTACATGAAAGCTTGGCAAATTTACTTTAAGCTAGAGATGATTGCGTGTTGCATTTGTGCTCCAACATGACATGCCATAAACGTCAAAAGGCTAATGGAATCCAAAAGAGTAACTCGAAAGAATACGTCACGTAAAAGTTTCCAACAACTTATACACTTTTCTCCTTTGTTTCTATAAATATTTTTATATATTTATAATAAAGTTTCAATTTGTTAAGTAGATCCTAATTTGTGTTAGTTGCGCTCGTCTTTGCCGTGAAAAGACAGCGCGACCTGTACCCATCTCTAAGCCGAAGCATGTTAGAAATCGCCCAAAGGTCGACAACGCTGCTAGAATATCCGCATGGCGTCGCTGACTTTCAATTTATATGCATTTGCATAGTTGAACTTGCCTCAGTTGCAGCCTTGGCCATACCTCCGGCCTTAGTCTCAGCTCTGTGGCTGGTGAAACTTTGAAACTGGCACAGAAGTTGGTCTGGTTGAAAATCCTTCTTCAAATAACTGAGACGATGCCTTAAAATGGATCCAGCTTTACTAAATTTTTGGTAGCTTTCTCAACGAATACACAAATAGTTCTTCAACCGCAACTAATATTCGAGAAATTCACGTGCAATTAATTAGATTTTAAGTTATATTTACTTTAAACACGATTCGATTTCAAATGGCAGAAGAAGTCCTGAAAGACCCCATAAAGTATACTTATAGTATAATTGTTATCAGTATTATTGAATTTTTAAGGGGTATTGGCGGCAACTATAACTTTAAAGGATGAATCGCAGTATAATTTACATAACATTATTTTGGGAGCCTGCGGCATATGTGCCTATACAATGTTATATTATGCATTTATGTTTGTTTGATAGTGTAGTTATTTATATCAAAATTTTACAAGTTGAAAAGGTAACTAAAACTTTGTTTTTTTACATTAATGATTTACATGAATTCAACCAAGGCCGTAGGCAGGGGAGCACGGCGGGGACATTTCCTCCCTTCACTCAAAGCTAAACAAAAGGTTTAGCTTCCTAAATCCGCTCAGAATTGTATCACATCTCATCAAATTAAAAAAAAAAAAGCTTCAAGCTGTCTATCTGTTATTGCTTGAAGCGTGTAGAGTAGAAATTTTAGACATATTTGCGGAGACAAATTTTAAATATTAACACAATATAGAATTATTGGTATATCTGCTAGAAAAAGTCATTTAAAATGTATTCAATGGCATTTTATTCAGATATCAATATAAAACTAATAAACAAGAAACCATCCGGATTTCAATTCCATGAAATAGCTGATAATTTGCTGAAATCAGGGAATCAGTCTACTACGCTTCCAAATTGCAGTTTTGCTAACGGTATTTTCAAGTTAATAGAATATGATTACGGCCAAGCCTCTCTCAACCCATCAAGCACCATAATGTATTGTTTTAAAATCTTCACTACTGTCCAATCGGAATGAAATTTTCAGCAAGCACGCGATTTTCTTCGTCTGTCCAAAAACTGAAATATTCACAGTTTAAAATTATTTTATAATTTAGTTATACAATTTTTAATTTAAACTTTGGAGCTGCTAAAGCTAAAGCAAACTACATATATCTGCTTATGATATACAGTAAATGAACCTACGTATCAAGTTCACAGGGTCAGATGGTCAAACGGGCATGGTTATATCTGATCAGCTGTTAATTCTGATAAAGAATATAAGCACTTTATGGGGTTCGCTACGCCTTATTCTGCCTGTTACTCACTTTTTTTATGACACCCTTATTAAACCCGCGTAGTTTTAAAATAATAGTTTCCTTTCGGAAAAGCGAAAAAATGTATTTTGGGATAACAAAAATTGGGACGTACATATGTGCGCAATTGTTTGAATGGTCAACTATTTTACTTTTTTAATTCTAGGATAATTTATATATCGTTTTTCACAAAATTGAATATCAGAAACTTTGGGGCTCGAAGATGCTTTTATCCCTAGATTTTTACCTCGTGTAGAGGTTTTTAGATGATTTATTGTGATTGTGATGAATTCCGTCGTGAGAAAAGTCGGTTTAATGAACTCTCCAGAGCTACACCCGACTTTTATAGTCGTAACCAGATCCAAAATTGCCATGCGACAAGCACATCCCATGAAACAGCTGTTAGATTCTCGTGACCCGCTGCTTCTGTAGCCCCTTATTAGCCCTAAACAATTGGTCAAGTGGCAAGTGTGGCAGGAATTTATTATTTATACACCATTCACACGACGCCCCATACAAATATTCAACGTTAATATTTGAATTGTTACTATAGTTAAAATTTGCAGCAAAAGCCAGCAACTTTTGGCAATTACACGCCTACGGATTGTTTCAATAAATAAACATTTTATTCATGCATTTATCTATTGATGTGAAGTGAAATTTTAGAACAAGAACAGAGGCTCATTGAGTGATTCAGAAGAGCAAAAGTGCGTCAAGCAATCAACAAACCAAATCGAAACGACTGCATTGATTGGGCATCGGTGCTTAAAGGTGAAAAAGCAAATTCTGACAGCAACGTATACGTAATTTTTTATGTCAGAATCGATTTCTTAAATCTGATCGAATGTATGCATTTACATACGAGCAGGGTATCAAACCGAAGAGAAATTTTGTTCGGTTACGGTTTCGGTTATGTTCGTATTCAAGTATTCAGTTATCGTTACGCAAAATTTTCATAAATCGGTTACGTAACGGTTACTGGTTCTTTGTATGTTTCGGTTTCGAAATACCGGTACAATTTCGGTTTTCAACAACATTTCAAAAAATGTTAAGTAAATTTGAAAACAAATATTCGAAAATATCAAAAATTAACATATTTTTATTTAGCTCAGTATATGTATAAATTAAATTACACCTTGACAGCGTAATTAAATTTAATTCTTGACCGAACCGAAACTATGCATGAATCGGCTTCATAACGGTTATTGCGGTAGGAATAATTTCGGTTTTGTTTCGGTTACGGTTTCAGCTACGGCTACCAAGTACAGTGGATAAGTTTTCCTTGAATCATATATTTTATATATGTTTTAAATAATGAAGAACAATTAGATACATGCAATAAGTTCACATGAGATATTCGAATCCTTCAGCTCTTTTAACAAAAGTTTAAAAGCGCTTTTAAATTAGCTGCACTCTCACTTTTATCAACATTCTACAAATAATACAGCTCATGTGAAAATATCTAAGTACAATGGGAGCAAATATGTGCAGATTCATGTCTAGGCGTGTGTCTAGATGTGTGTGTGTGTGTGAGTGTGGTAAGTAAACCGCAAAAATATGTCATAATATTTGCTTTTAGTTTAAACACAGCGACTTGTCCATTATTATTGTTGCTGCCTCAGCTGCCATACACTTCATATGTCTGTATGAGTGTTGCGTTGAGATATTTTTTTGTGTGTGTTTACCCCGTCACGTGTTTAACATAAAATTTAAATAAAAATCACATACAATATGTAAACAGTAATATGTATGCACGGACTTCCTGCGAGTACTCCGGATTCGCTACGGATCTCTGGTGTGCCTCATGCCTCGTGCCACAGCTTCAGGCGTCTTTACTGTCTGCTCTTTTTATGCGCTCTGATTATTTCTTGGTTTTGGTGACATTGCTGTTGTTGTTGTTGCCGCTGCTGATGTTGTTGTAATTTCCGTCTGTTAACACAATTTGAAAAAATTGTATATTCCCCTATTGCGAGGGGGGAGCGCCTTCCGTCCGCTTTCATTTCCATTACCATTTTGGGGCTCGCAATTGCGAGGCGCAACTAAATCAGCTAAATCTTCTGAGATAAACTATAACATATACAAATTCTATGCAAATACCAGGCCACAAACAATGTGACCGAAAAGTACTCGAGTATGTATGTGTGTCTATTGACTGGGGTACATTTTTTACTGTGCCTCCTCTCTCTGTGGTATAAAATAGAGGCAATTGCAGAGAAGCACTTGCCACGCGCCAGTCACATTTGGGCCGCAATAAATAAGGATGGAAATTTACGTTAATATAAAACAGGATAAGCTCTAAAGAGAAGCACGTAGGGAATGTGGGAATCGACCGAGTTAATCCCCATGTTTTGCTTTGTCCTCAAATTTCTCGGCTAAATTCATTTGCTTCACTATGGTAATGATGCTGAATGCAAACTTGGCCACCTGCCGGTAGAAATCATCTAGTTAAATGTAATCACAATTCGTATTTAATACTCACGCTGATATTGCTGTTCATTGTGATGGGAAATATGCCTCCTGCAATGAAGACTATTGGTTGTTGGAGGTGATGAATGAAGACAATCAATGTGGATTTGTAGCGCGGCTCAGCATCGGACCAGTTTGATTGAAAAATTGCATTGGCCAAGTCATCGCAGTCGTCAATAAGCCAATTACAGGTATAACAGAAGGGAAATGTCTGCAACAGAACTGTGGCGAGATGCATAAAGGAGGCCACAAAGCCCCAGAGGTCCGAGAAGAAAAACATATTGATCAGAGTCAGGCCTATTACTACGCCGATCAGCAGAAATTGGACAAAAATGGTTCGAGCTATAATGGGACGTATCAGGTTGCAGCATCTGTCAAGGAAAAGCGCAATGTTACTTCATATGAATACTTAAAGCAAACTCTGAGCACCACCTAATAAGCATCTTGTGATCCTTGATGCAATGAACCAGATCCTGAAAGTTCTCCGCCTCCGTCTTGGCGGGATCCATGCGCAGACTTCGAACATGATCCTTCAGCACATCGAAATGGGCTCGAAGGATCATCGTGAATATCAGTGGGTAAGCGTCGGCTAATTGATCCTGCAATGCAACACAGGACATGGAGAAAAACTCAAAGATTGACTGGACCCAGAAGCTGATCGGGCCAGCACGCCAGTCCCAAAGTGGATTGAAGACGTTCCACGGAATTTTGCCAGTACACACAGCAGTGAAAAATGTGGATGTCACATAGCCGCTATAGACGAAGCAGTAGAACAGATAGACGGAGTTGCAACGTGCCACCATATTGTGTATTTTTTGCTTATCCCCGTCATTCAGCAGCCGCTCATCCATCCTGTCCAACAGATCTTTCAATTTGGCCAGGCGCCAGAGCATAATGTAAGTTATGGTTGACTTTATAGACGATCCATACAAATTAATTGCCACTTGCAAAGATGTAAGAAACTGGCCAACAGTAAAGTTCTTAAACTCCGTCACGTAGCTGATGACTAATCCCACGGGCAGGTAGAAGACCCCAAAGATGAAGGGCAGACATGTCCAGAAGTGGTACACATATCGCAGTACTCCCTCCTTCGGGGGTATCCAACCAATCAGCGTCATGCCCCGATACATATAGTCACTGCCATCCTGAGAACGCACTCGTTCCGTAAGCGGAGCCGGTTTGATTAGCTTGAACATCGGATTTATTTCAATTGTTAACTCTGCGATAACCACACTCGACTTTTATAGTCTTTAGCCAGTTCCAAAATGGCCATCCACACCCACAACCCATGGAACAGCTGTCAGATTCACGTCAATAAATAAAGCATATTAATTATTATTTGTACATTTCAAGTTTAATAAACTAAACGGAAAGTTGTAAAGGAAAACAGCTGAATTCTTTGGGAAAAAAACCAGACTAAAAGTAAACTATTTTCTTTACACATAAATTTTTGGAACACAGCTAGAGGTGGGCTAGCTAAGGTAATAACAATCGACAAGCCAAACTGCATCCACACGGATTAAAGTACTTTGTTCGTCATTGTCGGGGCTTAACGTTGAAGGATTAAATTGTGACTGCAATGGAAGCAACGTATCCGCAATATTTTCCAAAATTTAATACTTTAAAAAAAAAAAAAAAACACTTTATTAAATCAAGAACATTCATCATAAATATTTTGTTCTTGAAATAAAAATATTTTAGTACCAAATTACTAGAACTAAGAATATTAATCTTGAAAATCTTAAGGTGTATAAGAAAAAAAATCTTAGATCTTTTTCTCTTAACAACACACTTTTTAAGACTTAGAATTCACAACTGGTTCTGGCGTCTCAAAGATGACATTAGGCTTGGATCGATGGTCAAGTCAGCACAACGGTACTGATGATAGAGACTGGCATCTCTTGAAACAGCTGTATACCGAGCCATGCTGCAAGTGTTTCGTCATTACTAGACCTCGACATTACTAGACCTCAAGTTAACTAAAACTTACTTCATTCTTCTTAAAATGTTAAGAAGCTAAATCTTTATTTGAGAGTTTTTTAACATATAATCTTTAAAATAAAAAGTTCTATTCCTATACTAAAATTTGTAGTCTTGAAAATATAAGAATTTTTTATATTAAAAATAAGAGCTTGATCTTAATTGAAATGCTCTTAGAATCAAGATGTGTTTTCTTACTTCAAGATTTTCATGTTCTCGACGCATTTTTTAAATCAAAGTTCTTAGCTCTGAGACCTAAATCTGGATTTTCCTTTTTTTATCAGTGTACTACCTACAAAAAAATGTACCTAATTGCTTAAACTTTGCAAAGTTTAACAATAGTTCTGCTTAATCAATACTAATATGCATTAATTGCAGGGATCATTATTATCAGGAAAATCAGACTTATTAGAGACTAGATAACTTTTGTTTTTAATTTATGTTTAAAAATCATAAATTAAAAGAATCATCTTTTGAACCGGAAAGGCATAACAAAGGAGAGTCAAAGTGACGATGTCCACCCACCAAATAATAAAGACAAAAAAAATTGTATTTTAAGTTAAACTATGACTTTTATTTTTTAAATAAAAAATGAAATTGAATTATTCTTTTAAAAAATTGTATGTGGTCCGGTGGCTCAGTGGTTTGAGTCGCCGACCTGTCACATAAATAGAACTTTCAGTTTGAAAAAAAGCTGAGTTCGATTCCCCCGTCAATGTTGTCAAGCATGTGTTTTTAAATTCTTTCGAATGAAACGCAAAAAATAAATACTTCCCGTCATTAAAAAAAAAAAAGATCGAAAACTAAGAATTTTAAATTCATTTTTTTTAAATAAAATTTAACAAATAACTTTTATTAAGTAACTTATATTTTAAAAACAAGCGAGAAAGGCTATAAATTTCAAATATTAATTTTTTTTACGTTTTTTTAGGCACTTCCTTTACTTAAAACCTAAATCAGCCATTACTACGGTTCGATCTTGATGTAGGATGATAGCTTAAGTAATAGATAACGTTAATTACCAAAAAATTTGTAATATTCCAAAAACTGTGAGTATGGTGACTTTTAGCAATTCACGGAGGCAGAAAGGGGTGTGAAAAAAATTTGAAACGAACTTGATCTGTGTAGGGTTTAGAGAAGTCTGTGACCCAAATTCGGTCAATCTAGCTCTTATAGTTTCTGAGATTTAGGATCTCCCACGGACGGACAGACGGACATGTCTAGATCGACTCGGCTGTTGATGCTGATTAAGAATATATATACTTTATGGAGTCGGAGATGCTTCCTTCTCCCTTTTACATACAAATGTATCAACGAATACAATATACCGGCCCCTGATTAATTAACTAAATGTACTATTCACAAATCTCCTTTAAATTCCTATCCATTTATCGACCAGTTGGTACTGCAGTTTTCACTATGAAAATATATTTACTCTGTTGTCTTTTCCCTTTGCTTTTCATTGCAGCTTTCCATCTTTATTCAAACCGCACCGAGGAACGCATCGAGGACGATACGCTGGCCGTAAAGTATGAGGATGGCAGATGGTCAAAACCGTATTACGACTGCGGTGGAGGGAATATATGGATGCTAACGTATACGGTTCCATTCTTTGGCTACGAAAATGGCAGCTATCACTTCAAGTAAGTAGAAGCACACAAAGTCAAAAACAATTGCCGTAGAAATCGCAAGGGAAATCACTAGGGAAATGTCTCCCAGTTCCTTTTGTATCCATCTTCATGAAGAGTGGGTGTGGCCCACAAACATTCAGACCCATTCTATAAATAATTTGCACAAAAGCGCCCAGAGAAACTGCAATGGCCTGTAAAGTGCCAGTGCACAGCTTTTTCTGTAGTTTTTATACCCTGCACACATTTAAAATGTGTATCGGAGGGTACACCCAAGTTGTGAAATGCTTCAGGTGATTTTTAAGCGTTTGATACAAAGCAAAGACTTTAATTCTATACGTTGAGTCTGCCTAAAGGGTATGTGCTAGTCGTGCATTCTCGAATACAAACTTCTTACTTGTACAATACTTAGTTTTTATTGCTTTTGCTGTTGAGCGCCGAGCGCCGTTCAACTGTCAGCGACACTCGCAGCCTTCGAATGACTAAAAATGAAATGTAAGCAACATTTTTGGGTGTGTCTACGTTTTGGCTTTTGTCTCACGCCAGTGCCAACAACAACAACAACAACAACAGCTTCAACAATAACAATGCAGTAAACAGTATCAGTAATTGAATAGCGTTGCTTCTCCATGTAAAATGAGTGCCACAAAGCTGCACGTGCAGCATTAGAGGCAACTTCTTTTGGTCGAGAGCCGAGAACCGTTAGCGAATTTCTCTCACGCACACCGACAAACGGAATATGTTAGCGTGGACAGAACGTTCTTCTCTAAGTTTATGACGCCTTCCCCTTCCTTTCCGCTGCCTTTAGTGAAATTTTTAATTTTTCCTTTTCTCCTCATTTCTTCTTTTATTTTGTCGGACATAGTTCGCTTTTTAAAAACTTTTTCGTTTGAATGTTGAGGCATAAAGTTGGCAAAAGTCAGAAAGGACCTCCGACTTCCCCTCATCAGAAAGCGCGTGCAATGCGAAACAAGTTATCCACTTTAAGAAAAATTTCATTGATCTTCGTCCAAGACTGTTGAGCAAATCAATATACTACTTCACAAACACTTGGTGTTCTAAAGGACCGCTTAGGGCTTAAAGCGAACACTTTTGGACATATTTAATTAATTTAGGATCGAAAATGAGAAAAACGACGTTTCATTAAATTTGTTAAATCAACTGTGTGTGTCGGAAAAATTTATTACAAATATTTGTAGGCCCAATTCTCAACCCAACACTCTGAAAATAGATTTTAGCATTAACGAGGCCATAACACAATTGCAACAACAACAAATACAATTGGTTGGCTTTGTCAAGCAGTTAGTTACAACATCAAACTGAGTGCCACAATGTTGCATAAAGATTATTGAAAGCTGTTTTATTGTTTACGACCGAAAATGGGCGACAATGTCTAATGGGGATGGGAAGGAAGCATGTGGCATGTGGCAAGGGACAGGAGACAAGGGGGAGGTATGCTGATGGTACACTGTCCTACACAATAAGCCAGTCGTCGATGCTGTCCGCACTTTCACTTCACTTCATGCATAATTTGTAAATATTACAAGGCTTCAGGCAACAATAAAACCAAACTACAATCAAGCTGGCTTAATGCTTCGCTGGAGTTTGTTTTGAAAGGTAATTTAATTGCACAGATATCATACTTATTAAAGAACTTTCTCAATTGAACTAAATCACTAAAAGTGCTTTCAGACGAGCGTGTTCTCACCGACCCTCAATCTAGCAGGCATTTGACCGACACAAAAAACCGATGGAATTAGGACGTGTTCTATTTCCATCGGTGAACACCGGTGAAATGCCGGCGCTTTTTTAATTCTGACTGTTCACACGACACCGACAGTTTTTTGACAAAAAGTGTCGGTGAGAAAATCCTCGTCTGAAAGCACTTTAAGCAAAAATTGAAATTTTTCTGAAATAACCATAATCATAGTTGGCCACTGAAATATTCTAAATTAGGTATAAGCATGTAGTGGTTTACAGAGCTTTATCCGATTGCATCTAGGCGCTGACCAACAAACAACAACATTGTGCTAATTTTGCTCATCCAAAAATTATTTTTAACTTTAGAAATTTGTGATGTAAAAATAATAATAATAATTTATTGAAAACAATATTCAAGTACTTTAACTAGATAATTTTTATGACAATCAATCAAGTTAATCAAACAATTTCTTATAAAAAAAAAAATCAGCTCAATGGAGTTTGTTTATCGAAGTTTAATTGCCCAATCAGGCTCAGTTAATTGAGGCAGGAGTTAATTAAATGTTGAAGCATGTGAAAAAAAATTTTAAATTTTCGTAAGTTGCTTTTTAGCGAAATAAGTTAGATAAAATCAAACTCCGATAAAAATGACACTCTGCTTAAAAATTTTTTCAGCTTTGGAAAAGTTATGAAGGTTTAAAGTTGGTCACTCCTTTGACCTTGAACTTTACAACTCAAAATTTTTTATCATCTCGGCAAGTTTTTTTATAGTTTTTTTTTTTTTGAAAAACATGATATGTTATATCGCTATTATTTGGAAATATATAGCTCGACTAATTTTTTGTCGATTTTCACATTTCATATTAAGCGCGATTCACTGTTTGGATTTACATCGCTACCAGAAATATACGTACGAACACTGCACGCAGAAGTTTTAAATACAAAAGTTTTACTTATTTATTCAAGATAAACATATCCTTGGTCTCAACCATATACTTCTCGTATGAGGAAGTTGTGCTCCCTTCCTGTGATTGTGGCTTATAGCAGTAGCAAGGATAAACCTTTCGCTTCTTTTCTGTATGCGATGCTCGCCTCCGATTAGAATCCGACTTGTCTGTGAATCGCAGACGCTGTGGCCCTGTGTAAATCAGTATTTGAGTATTTAAGTCTGTGCTGTAGGCTAATTGTAATACTAACAGTTTGACTGGTAGAAATCCTTCTGCCACGAGGAAAGTGGCTGTTCTTCAGTGTTTCGACTTTTGTCTTTGGCAAATACAAGGGAAAGTGCCAGCAGCATTAACAACGACAATTGACTTGAGAACCCGTTTAATAACATTTTTTGCAACAGTTCTGGCTAAAGTGAAATTTACCTCAAAGCTTGTGTCCAACTTGGCTAATAGCTTGCGTAATTATAACAGTAACAGCCACTTTACGGACCAAGCGCTAAAATTGCATTATCTACGGCAGCTGCTTTCAATGTGCCCAAAGTCAGATCGTCAGTTCATAAGTCTCTGTCAAAGTTTCAGCTCTCCACAGGTGGGTGGATGGCAGTATTTAATGAACGCAATCAATTATAAAGGATAGCAGACGCCAGTTGAAAATCAATGACTTTGCACGCTCCATAAATTTCACACATTAGAAACTCACACATTTATATATGTGATCTAATGTAATTATGCCCCAGGAAGAGGAAACATTCCACTCGGCGGCCTTTCAAGGCGAAAGCATAACGACCGCCTGCAATTAGTTGCAACATTAATTTGCCACGCTTAACGGACGAATGCAACAAAAATAATGTCGAGATGTTGAAAGTTCGTTTGCCCCCAAGGCGTGGCTTCGAGCTGCAGCGCCCACAAACTGAGCCAAAAAACAAAGCTCATTTATTACACCAGCTTGAAGGGCAAAAATAAAATCAAAGAATGCGAGAATCGAGCCAACAGAGAGTCGACTATTAAATTACAGTATTAAACCCAATGCAATATTTAAATTTTTATAATAAAAAAAAAATCTGAGTTTTTTAAATACCTTGATGACAATTATTATAATTATTTTTATGCTCAATTCTAAAAATATTATTTTTCATGTTCCCAATAATATGCCCTCTACAAAGTGTATTACATTATTGCAGCCAAAAAGTTGGCCATAGTCATTGCCAAAAGCTCAACAGAGCAATGGAACAATTGGTAGAGTCGTGTTAATAATGTGCTGCTATCAGTATTCCATTAGTTGTGGAACAGACCGAAAAATTAATTTGTTTACGTCGTAGCGGCAAACTAGCGGAAAAATGGTAAACTAGCTGGAACGACCAAGTTCCAAATACGCGTTCAAGTGAAAGTTGAAGTTGAAGCCAGAGAAGGCAGCACCAAAAGTTGCTAATTGATTTAATTTATGTATTACGCTGCGTTATACCATGATAAATGCTGGTTACGGGCAACGGAAAACGCGCAACAGGACAATGGACCGACCGACCGACCGACCGACCGACTTGCTAAGCGGCAAAAAACATTAACTTAATAATATTAAAAATTATTTGGCATTTTGGATGGGCATTAGCATCTGGAAAAACAAACCTCAACCCACAAACTGCGAGAGAAAAGGCAAAACGCAAATATATAAAGCGCAAATCACATTAACCGCCTGCTGTGCGCCCAGAGAAAGGACACGAGAAAGGACACGACAGGACGCGGCGTCAGGCTGGGAGTTCGCCTCTGCTGGCCTGGCCGAGATTGCTCTGGGATGCCTGCTGGGGCAATAATTTTATTTGATTTCATTTAAGTTTCGCTTAGCTTGCTCTGCGTGCAACAAATTTTCAATACTACAACAACGAGAAGGAGAGAAATTCAGGCAGGGAGAGCTGCCTGCGAATTCAAATAATCTTGGCGCTGTATTTATTTGACTTATGCTGCAATAAATATTCAAGTATTTCATACACCCACACACACACACACACACACACTGACATAACTATACACAGCATAATGAGGCAAACGGAAACGGAAATATCAAATATTGCAATAAGCATTCCTTTGTATGGCCCACAAACTGATGTAGAGCTTGAGGAGAGAAGAGAAGAGAAGAGGAGGAGGGAAGAGAGGAGCAGCTGCTTGTTAACCTGACGAGTTGCATCTTGTGAATATACATGATTATGGCTTACATGACAGTGGCAAGATTGTTGCTGGCTGCTCACAAGTTGCTTACAAGTCATCTTCTCGTGTTTGCGTTCCGTTTACATGCAACATTTCTGTCAGTCCAACTGCAACTCATATTGCCTGACGTGCACAAATAAACACACACATAACAGTTGAAGTACAAAAACACAAACCTTTTGACCCGGGACGGATCGTATTCCGCCTGCTCGATAGATGCTGCCAATCATGTTTCAAAGTGCATCCAACATGCCATCTGACATTCCATGTGGCTTCTACAATGTCAATGTCTTGTCGGCAGCCAATTACATGCAACATTGCCATATTGTAACATTGTAGCATTGCAATATCGACGTCAACACGGGCGACCTTTCAATCCTGCAAGTGAACACATTTAAACTCTTGTCAACAGTTAAATAACAATTACAAGGTCAAAATGGTAACAAATATATCAACAGCAAGTCAATTTTTTTTCTTACTCATAAAGTATTTCAATTGCAAATACCAATTCATTCAAATTTCTATTCATTCAGATTTGAAGCAGAACAATAAGGAAACAATTTTTTATTATAATTAAAACGTAAAACAAAAGTTGCTTTTACATTATTCATATTTTCTTTCGTCCATTATTGTCAAATAAACTCAACTGGGCCATCGGCTTAACAACTTTTTCAAAAAATCAATTTTTAATGGAAAAAATATTGCAAATAATAATTGATTTTAAATGTTGTTTTAATATGATTGCTTGATACCCAAAAATACTAGTAAGAGAAAATATTAAAAACTATTGTATATAATCTAGAGCACATTTTCGATTTAGTATATTTGCGAAGCAAATTGTTACATTGCAGATTTTCCAAATAGTAACGCCAAACAACAGTTGACAAATCTTTTACGTCAGTTGAATTATTAACATGAAAATGCGACATTAATGTGACCTTAATTCTGGCCACACACAAATTTTGCTGGCTTACATAGCATTTGTATGTCAGTGAGGTGAAAATTGCAAGAGAAAAGCTGATTACAGACATTAGTAGTAGCCTTCATGTGGTGCATGTTGTGGTGTTGGTGGTGCAAGTGCATTGAAAGTATGCTGTTTGCTGTCCATTGCTGTCCACTGGCAAATATGAGCGCATACATGGCGTATACTTAATGCGACATCAAATCCAACCAGTCATGTTATTTACCAACTGATTGCGAGCGTGCATGTGTGCGTGATGTTATTGTGGCCATAACTAAATTACGCACTAACACTAGCTAAATGCATTCGACAACAACAACAAAACCGACAAGAGCTGCACATCACACGGCGTATACGTTATATTAGCTGTCGCTATTTTAAAATGGCGTGCACGTGCTGTCATATGTGTATCAATGTGTGAGTGTGTCATGTGTGTAAGCTGCGAAAATGCATCCGAGCTATGCACTCCGTGAGCTGAGCACGTGCGCTGACTGGGTTAAAGTATTTTTTGCACAACTACGTGTTTGCAACTCGTACGCGCACACTCTTCGCCAAAATATTTACTTTAAAGTCAATTTCAAGCACTTGAAACAATATAAGTTCTTTCTTTTCCTCTTAAAATGCGCAAATTATGTTTCCAGCTTGTTTGTCTGCTCGTGAACTTGGAGCAGCTGCGCTCCAACAGCAATCGTTTAATTAAATGGCGGGGAAAGGGGAGAGTTGTGGGAAGAGAGGAGAGGGAAGGAGAATAGCGAAAAGAAAACCAATTATGCTAATCAGTTCAACGGAAAACACAAGTGACCTGCGAGCAGCTCACTCCACAAGCGAGAAAAGCTCAATAAAATCCACGGCATCCCCATGTTTCTGTTAGCTCTGACTCTAAACGTGGCCGAAACAGTGACTCTAACTGTGACTGTGGCTTTTGCTAGCAAAATTGAAAATCAACAGGCGCAGAGGACATCGAAATGGAGTGGAATGGAATCGAATGGCGATTAATTGGCAGCTCATTTGTAGGCATTGGGCGACACTTAATCAAAGGCGCATCAAGTATACGCCACCAGGCACATCGCATTGCCACATCAGCAGTGCGTGGCGGTCGATGTGGCTATTAAATGAACACACACACACACACACACACACACATACAAGCCGCTAAAGGCGGCAAACTAATAAATCAATATGAGCCGCAGCAAAATTCATTCGGACAGATAGTCAGTCTGCTGAGCTCGATAAGCCTATTTTTCGATATCCGTTTACAAATTATCTTCAAAACTGTCAACAACAACAACAAGGGATAGCAAATCGAACAGTGCTGACAAAATGAAACCACAGCAAATAAAAGGCAAGGCAAATAAGAAAGGCAATCGCAAAACGAAAAGAACCCGGGACGAAAGGACATGTACAAAAGGCGTTGGGATCAACTGCAGAAGAATTAACATAATCATTATTATAATGTAATATGGGCATTGTGTATTCCCCTGTTGTTGTGCTACTTTTTGCGTCCACTGTGCCCAAGCCGACATCCTTTCTTTTTGCAATCAATAAGTTGTCAGAAACAATCAAATAAATACAAACTGATATGTCAATATTAACTGACGGGCGGATGAAACTCGAGACCCAACAAGCATGGCACATACACCCCTATATATATATATATATATATACATATATGTGTGTGTGTGAAAAAAGGTCTCCCATTTGATGTCAGACAGTCTGGCAGTCGGAGATGCGAGAAGTTTTATAGTAAAATCTAAAACACTGGACACAACTTTTTATTTACATTTACAATTTGTTACACAAATGACTTGAAAAGTTGCTTAAGAAAATTCTGTTTAGTAAAATTGTATAATAAATTAGTAAGAAAACATTGTAAACCTACATACAGTCGATGCTATCTAAAATCTCATTAATCTATCCAATCTATCTTATGTCTTAAGTCTTAAAATAAATTATATGTTGCTTTTCATATTCTTGATTAATTCAATTAACAACTAAGCACTTCTTTGACAAGTTTTTTAATAATAGAATAATAGCTTAGTTCGAATTAAAGCCCTGTGTAAATTCGTTTAAGAAAAATACAATTGTGACTCAGTGTTCGCAAAGCATGGAAATACGGGCCTTCGGTTATCCGTAGAATTCTACATGAGTTCCGGCTGCCCTTACGGGTCGTAGCTGCTGTTGCTGTAGCTGCTTAGGAATGCGTGTAATTGGGTGTTTGCCGGATGCCCATGTCAGTTTCACGGCGGATCATATAGAATATCTGGATGGGATGGGAGTGCCAAGGGGAGGGGTAAGATGACGGCTTAGGATACCCTTTTCATGGCTTTATGTCTTTGTAAAACGACAAGCGGAAGGACAAGAAAATAATTTTCCAGCTAGTAGTTTGTTTTTTTGTTGCTTGCGTTCATTTCCATTTACGAAAGCGGAACCATAACACGCTTGTTAGCTTCCGCATGGCCTTTATCCATTATCCTTTCATATTCCCCTCCGTTGTCCTTTTGTCGTCTGCGATTCACACAGCAATCAAAGGCGGAATTTATTGTATGTTATCGCTGGGAGTACACAAAAACAACAACAAAAACATTGCGACCAGTGTCCGTGAACAAGATGGACTCTGGTCTGGACGCACACATACACACATATATATATATATATGTAAAGATGTATATAGTGTATACATGTACACACATAAATATCAGCTGCTGGCGCTGCGCACGTTTTATTGAATTGATTTTATAAATGGCGCCATTTGGCTTAAGTGCCGCCCAGTTGATTGTTAAACTGACAAATTAATAACATAAATTTTTAACGCCTTCTCATCTTCTGGTCTATGGCAGGGGCACATCTGGCATTGATATTGACTTGCGGCGCGTGGACATCGACCAATGCCCGCAGCGTCACACGCCGGGCACAAAGCGACCGCTGAACATCTTCGCCGGCACCGACAAGTGCAAGCAGCGCACCACCATGGTGGGTACTTAAAGTACACGCACAGCAATCAGCAGTCAATTGCTTTCACTTTCACTATCACTTTCACATTCACTTTCACACCTTCTCACCACATCTCTCCCTTCTTTCTTAGTGTGAGGCCATTATGGGCCTGGGCTTTCGACGGGGCTCCTACAAGTGCCTGTGCCGCAAGGGCTTTTACTTTCCGGACGTTGTGTCACTGCACAAGTTCTTCAATGGCAGCCTGCTGGAGGAGGAGTACGAGAAGTTGATGCTGGTAGGTATTCATTTTGTGGTACACATTACCATTATCACGCTGAGGTGTTGAAGCAGTGCGAGAGGAGCGAACAGAAACCGCTGTGTCAGGTGGTTTCAATAATTGCCAACGCTTAACCGAAACTCTCATTAAATATGTATGTTGATGTTGTCTGTTCATGTTTATTTTCATCTCCATCTCCATTTCCATCGCCATCTCCATCTCCTTTTCTATATCCTGCTTGCAGGGCAAAAACTCCACGTACAACAGCAACAGCGAATACGAATGCCTACCCTGCGCCGAGGGCTGCGACTCCTGCGAGGATGCCTCGCCCTGCATTGCGGCCCTCAACTGGCCTATGCGCTCCAGCATCCTGGCATTGGCCTGCATCGTCATCGGCCTCCTGCCCCCCGCCGCCTGGTTCACATTTCGCTATCAACAAGTCAAGGTAAGTGACCACAAAACAACTCTGAGCATTATAGTCGAGTTACCGACTGTAAGATACCCGTTACTCTTTTTAAATACACATCACTGTGGACGGCAGTCCAAGCTAGTGTCCAAAAACGACTAGCAATGTACACAGGAAGATCAGATCGAAAAGTATGGCTTTAACCAAGAAAATTGCATACCATAACATTAAGTATCTCATCTGGTTCATATGATGTGGGTGCACGTAGGTAGAGCAAACTATAAATTCTTGCACCGAACCGAAAATTTGTTCAGACATGTACATTTTTAATTTTAAGGGACCTTTCCTAAATAAGAAGAGATTTTCCCAGAAAAATATTAATAGCATGAATTTTAAACTCGAGTTGTACACAAACTACTGCATTTACTTTGCATTCTTTAAAAAATCTAACAGGAACAATTAATAATACTACATGGGAATGTTAAAAATGGCCTTGAAAAGATTTTGAAACCAACCTGTTCTGCGTTGGAAACTGAGTGATCATTTTGGTTGCTCTAGCTTTTATACTCCCTGAGATCCGTGCCGACGGAAATAGTAATGGTTTGATCAAAAGTATTTTTACTTGTTATACAAATATTGCAACGATTTCAGTATACCCTTTTACTCTAAGAATTACGGGTATAATGATGCTGTATAGACTTTTTCACTTTCCGTTGGTCTTAGATTGGCAACACAACTTTTTATAAGCCAAAGGATGGAGGACGGGGAGGAGGTGGCATCATCTACTGGCCAGCATAGCTGGATGGTTGTCAAATGACTCAGATCGTGGGCAAGGCCGACCTAAGCTGCTGTCATTCTGTTGCTAAGCTGCTTAGCATTGTTAGTTTCAAGTTAATTTTGTACGTGCTGCGTAGCAGTTGGAGTCGGAGTAGGAGTCAAAGCCGGAGCGAGTCCATGTCCTCAACGTAGTCCGGATATTGTCGCGCATAAGCGGAAGTGCAAACATTCACACAAATTTCGACGAACTTCCTGAACTGCAGTCCGCACAATCCGACCACTCCCAGTGCCACTTTTGCGCTCATTAAGCTGGTCCATAGACCAAAGGTCCCTGGCGTATAGCTTTAAACCGTTTTGAACTTTGTCGCTGCCATGCGAGAACATGCGAGTACATTCCTGCCGTGTAAATGGGACTCTTATGCTACTCCTGCCATTATGTAAGCATTGTGAATTGTTCCATTTCCCATCGGGAATTGCCCTTAGTCCTTGCCCCGCCTGCCCTGTGGTGAATCAGGGCAGTCAGCCAACTAAACTGTTTTCATACCTAATGCGATTCTGTCGCATTTGTGTCTACGTCTACATCCGAGAATCGAGACTCGAGGTCGACATCGACGTAGACAACCATGTCGAGTTCTATTCTCATCTCAGTTCTCTCACACTAATTAAATGGCACTAAGGTCTCGCATTTTGTCCTGCCAATCAGCCAAGTGTGACTATGACTACACACAGACTTCTCAAGCTCAGATATCTAGCTCGCTCAGCAGATGAGATAATTTTAATTTTAATTGTAATTTGAATTTAAACTAAGCACTTTTATTAACTCCCAGCTCTTGTTGGGAGACGAGTCTAGTCCCAACTAGGTCAAAGATCCCATTCAACAAATCTTATATAAATATTTAACACTTGCAGGTTGTGCGTGCCGCCAGCCCAGCTCTGTTGCGGGTCATTGCACTCGGAGCGTTCTTCATCTATTGCACGGTAAGTTAATTTCTCAACTTTGCCATGAAGTTTAAGTTCGATTCTAGAGAAAGGATTAAAGCTTAGAAGACTTACAGCAGGGAAAGAAATAATATATTCAAAACATCATCGTATATATATTTTGAGTTAGTAGACACACGATTAGTTTACAACTACTCTACATAATAATAACAGTTTTATTTGCAATATTTGGCAGACGTAGTTTTTTAGTATTAAATGTATGCGTTTATGGGATCAGATCAGGGTTTATGTCAGTCATACAACACAATTTGCGTAACTAACAGGCACATCAAGCTCATTCAAATTCAAATCAAGAAAAAGGAAAATATTATAGGCTGATCCCCCTTACTCATAAATGACCGTACTCCATTCAAATCGATTTCTACGCAATTTATTTTGATTGATTTATGGTTCGTGGTGAAAAATAATGCCAAAGCTGGCCAAATAAAGAACTTTAAACGAGAGTTCATCGCTCGTTTGAACAGACACCCCACACACACACACGCACACACACTCTCAGAGAAAAGCAGACAATGCAAGTGAAAAAGATATATTGTGGCACTTATCTAAAGCGTCGTGCTGCCACAACACACAATGACTGAAGATGTATTCAACTCGTGAGTGAGAGACGTGAGGCAAGTGAGAGTATTTTGTGGCAAGGTCGTTTAAGTCCTCTTTATGATTTTTTAATATGTGCCTCAGTGTGGCAAGAATGAGCTGAATGTATTGTTGCTGCTGCTTTGATTTATTAATATTTAAGTGCAGACCTAGGCAAATAACATTGAAATACAAGTACTAAAAAGAATATTCGCATTTAAAATCTTGGACATTTGTTTCGCTTTCGAATGTTTGTGTCTGGTATCGAAAATTCTCGTCTAATTTGCAATTCTAAGTAGCCGGACAACATTGTGGTCTAAATTATTTACTTTTCTCTCGTCTCGTCAACCCACAGAATATTGTTATGTATCCGAATCCAAACCTCTACACATGCACCGCTCGCATTTGGCTGCGCGAAATTGGATTCTCCCTGACCTATGGTGCACTCATGCTGAAGACCTGGCGGTAAGTTGCAAGTCCCTCAAACAATGTAGGAAAGCTTTTTTATACGGTTTTTAATTGTGTTATCCCCTTTATGGAAATATCTTGTCCAGAATCTCAGTGATATTTCGGGTACGTTCGGCAAAGGCTGTCAAAATCACAGATGCTGCGCTGCTCAAGCGGTTGGGCATCATCTGTGGAGCCATTGGTACCTGTTTGTTGGTACGGACTTTGGTGTCGCCGCCGGATGTGGTGGTGGGACGAACCGCTGATGACCTCAAAGCATTCCTATGCAAAACCGATTGGTGGGACTACACATTCACCTCGAGTAAGTGGAGAACAACAGAGATACGAAATAATTTGATATGCCTCGCATGCAGAGCACATAAAGCTGACTTGATTGGTCCTTAAGCCACTCAAAAGCAAATCCAGAAACACACACATACACATACCTACACATTCAGAGCTCACAACTTCAAAGCAATGTTGTGAAAAATAACAACAGGCACTATATCGGTTTCCACGTTACGTATTCGCACTGTATGGGAGCAGTACCTAAAAAAAAGAGAGAAAATAAAGTGGAAAAATATTGGAATGCCGACATCGAATGCACCACACGCAATAGAAAGCGGACAACGAACAACAGTCATCGTATGTCCTTTTGGCTTAAACTAAAATCCAGTCAGATGGCCACAGGCAAAGCCCGACCATATTCAGCCAGTGCAGCTAAATGCCGCTTTTTGTGGCACTCGCAGCACTGTGATGCATCACAAACAGCATTCAGCGAATCTATAAGGCTTATTCGCAACTTGCAAGTCACCCAAGTACAGTTCACTATTTGAGCCTTGCTTGTTAATTCCACAAGGGCAGTAAATAATACCTTTCATTCAATAATTGCCAATGATAAATGGATTTTTATTGGACTTAAAGCTGCACATAAATGTAAAGCAGAAATATCAACTATTAATTGCTTGGCTAAATATTTCATCAGCAGTATAAAACGTATTTGAAACATGCTTACAAAATTTAATTATATTGTTGTGTGAAAGCTATTCGTTAATTCTGTAAGCATTTTGCAGTGAGCTGTGACTATTATCCGCAATATTTATCTATATGAACTTATCAACTAGTAAAGGGATAAATGAGCAGAAAAATACTGATGTCATGCAGCATGACAATTATAAGAATTGTCAGATAATGGCTTTATTAAATAACTTTACCTACTGCCCAGATAGAACTGTAGATAAAGAGTAAATGTAAAGCATTCTCTAAATAACTTGACTTGATTAATTTTAGCTCGCTAGCCACGCGATACATTATTAATAAAGTAACTGCAGCAGCATGTTTTTCATAATTGCAATGGAAATGTGTACGAATTTGACGTGCATTTAAGTTCAGCGAAAAGCTTTTGTGTTTCATATGCTAGTGTTATACATGTATTTTTGAAAGGGTCGAAAGGGTCGAAGGAAGGGAGGGGCGATACGCGAAATAAAACATAATGTTATTTTAATGCTCAAAGGCATTGCCATTCAATTAGGAAGCACAAGTCAAGTACTGAAGTTTTTAATTTAAATTCAAAACCAAGTTCCCTACAAATGCACAAAGGATCCAGCTTATCAAATTTCTCCTCTCTCATTCTGTCTCTCTCACTATATCGTGGGGTTTTAGTGGAGGTATTGTTCCTGGCCTGGGGCGTGAGACTGTGTATAATGGTGAGAAAGGCGCCTTCTGAATTCAACGAGAGCCGCTTCATATCAATGGCCATCTACAACGAGTTCCTGCTCACGTGCTTCCTCAACGTGTCCATGTAAGTACCTCGAACTTAATGCTTAATATTCCTTATGTGCATTCTGTACATTCATCTGTTGCTGTCAGGCTCTTTCTGCAGTCTCCGGCCAATCCGGATCTACTCTACATTATATTCTTCTGCCACACGCAGCTGACGGTTACTCTTCTACTGGCCCTCATCTTTGGCAGTAAGGTGTGTAGACTTCAACATTGAAGATTTCATGGATTATATATATGTCTTGTTGTTCTTGTGTGTTTCTTCACAGGTTTATATTGTGCTGCGCAGTGGAAAGTCGCATCAGGAGAACATCGGATTGGGGGCGAAGGCGTCGGGGGCCAAATTCAACTTTCGGCCGCAGGTGCGCACATTTGCCCATCCCAGTTCTGTGACAACTTCAACCGCGCCGGCAGCTGGAACCACCTCGGCAGGTAACTAATTGCATCATTATGTGCCATCTAATGGACTGCATATCGACGCTTATGACAAACATTTCAAAGTGTCCGCTTCATATCGACTGACAGGCAACAGTTGCTAGAATCTCTTCAAGCTTCTCTTTGACAAATGATCCGCTGGGTTGTCTGCGTGTTGTGGTATGATGCAAAGTGGACTGACGGTTTATGCAGGATAACACACAGACACACAGTCCAAGGATGCTGATTAAGTCATCCCTTGCTGTGGCATTTCGACTTTTATTTATGGCATTTTACTTGCCAAATTAAAAAATAAACTGCCAACGACTCCAAGTGGCGTCAGCTTATCGCCGACATCGTTGTCTAGCCCCTATACGAATTGTATATATACACTACACAACTCGTATCTTGTGTCAACCCCAGCGTTGATTTATGTTTCCTCCATACACAAAATGTCGTTCATGCTTGATGCGGTTAACCTTTGAATATATAGTATGAGTGTGTAAGTTTGTGTGAGTGAGTATGTGGGTGTGTGTATCAGTGGCAACCTCGCCGAAGCAAAAACTTCCTAGAAGAACCACATACATATGTACATATTTATTTGTTTATCTTTAACTTCGACAGAAATTTGTTAAGGATTTATTCCCAGAGGCAGCTCTGCTTTGAGTTACCTTTGATATGAGGAAATCACGAACTAAATGTGAGGTTGCCAAATTTTGAAAGAAATTGAAGTTTTTCTTAGCAACTTTGCAACATTCAACTTGCTGGAACGCTGGAAGAATCTGTGTTTTTTCCGATTTGGTAGGCGACATTTTAATTTGAGTTTATCACCGAGTGCTGCGACGCTTTATGTTTTAATGCTTTACGAGTATGAGCGACCTTTTCTCATTGGCGGCTTTTTATTTAATTTTTTATTGTTCGTTTTTCTATTTTGCCGCTTTGTCTGTTTGCCATTGCCATGAAAGCTGCCACGGCAAGACGCATTTGCGGTTGCCTAAATTGTGCGTTAAATTTGCAATCTTTTTATTTATTTTTTTTTTTGTTTTCCTATCTGTGTGAGTGGTTGAGGGCAGCTCATTTATTGTGCGCAGCGTGCGTTTTTTAAGCGTCCTTCCTTCAATTTGCATATTTAAATTAAACAATAACAAAGCAGCACACGCTCAAAAAAGTCAACTATAGGCGAAGTTGGTAGATTACTCGTATATTCATGTGAATTTGTATTTGTGCGGTGAATTTTAAATATTTTTTTATACCCTGCAAAATTCAGAAAAACGGGTCTTATAGTTTTGTGAAAATGTATGTGGCAGACATTAAAATCAATAAATCTTATTTATTTACATTTTTAACCGTATCTTCTTACTTATTGAAAATAAGTTATTCGACAACGAAATCATTTTTTTCTGTTTACTCATTTTTTATACGATATTTACTATTGATATATCAAAAGATAAGCTAAGTATTTTAAAAAGCACATGATCTCTGCTATGTGTAAAATTTACATCAAAAAAGTTTGGATGCAAAAAGTTTTCACGGTGGGATAAAAATTGGCAGTAAAGTTCAAAGTATTGTAGCAATTTGACATTAGCTCTTCAATTTTAATAAAAATATCTGCAAACTAAATACCATAATCTTAGTTTGACAAAAATGTCTAATGATAAGAGAAAACTTAATAATAAAACTGTTTCTTAAGAAGAATTCTAAAAGAAAGATTGCCAAAATTGTTTGGAAAAACCATTAAACGGTCCAAATGGTACTGGAAAAATTTAAATCAGAAGGAACTACCAAGACTTAAACAAGATTTGGACGACCTTCATCAAGGCCTCAACCGTATCGAAAGACCATAATTTGTGAAGGAGTATCAGTCACCTGACTTAAGCCCGATCGAGCATTTGTAGGATCACCTTGATCATCTTATCAGAAAACGCGAGATAAATAATAAGAATGATTTAAAGCACGATCTCTTGGAGAAGTGAACCAAGAATCCGTATGTTCAATTAGATTCAGGCTTCAAGCAGTTTTAAAGCAAAATGGATACCGCACCAAATATTTGAAGCAATAACTATGTTAATTTGTTAAGTAAAAACTGTTCTAAAACGGACTGAATTAGTTTTGCATACATACATTTGATATATTTTTGAGTTTATTTCATTAAAAATTTAGGTATTTTTAAGTTTTTGGGTTTTTTTTGTTCATATTTTAAGTGCCTTGCTTACTATAAATATTTTTATACCTGTTAGATAAAAAAAGGAAAGTAAAAGGGTACATACATTTATTGTATTCCTTAAAATGTATGTAACACTGACAAGGAAACTCCTCCGACCCTTTTAAGTATGTCCATGTCCGTCTGTTTCTCCATCCGTCTGTCCGTCCTAGAGACTATAAAAGCAAGAGCAACCAAATTTGGCACACTGACTTCTATAAGTCCGACGCAGATCAAGTTACTTTCAAATTGTTGCCCCGCCCCTTCCCGTCTCCGCAAACCGCGAAAAGTCACCACACGCACCGTTCTTAGAATATTACGTATTTTTTGGTAATCAACTTTATGTTTTATTACAGGGTGGCCCACAAGAAAGTTGCATTTTAAAATGGCTATGAAAAAGGGGTGAATATTTTTCAAATATTTTTTTTTTTAATAGCCCCAACATTGCAGTTTATTTGTGGAAGACCGCTTCATTTATATGGCTGCCCCGGGAGGCCTTGCAGTAGGCCATCTGATCCACCAAATTTTTCAGCAATGTCCTCAATGTCCTCAATGGCGACTTCAGTCTCGTGCTTTTGGTTGTCAATCGTCTTTTCGGCTGATTATACGATTTTCAAACGCACCGCTCAGAAGTTCGACTGTAACGTTGGCTGTGTGGTACGTAACGCTGTCCTGCTTAAAAACCAAATGTCGTCGATGTCTTCATCTTCCTTTCGGGGTCACCATAAACGGTTACGGCGGCTCCTGATTCGTTTTGAAAGATAAACAAGCCAATGACGCCGCCTAACCACATACCGCACCAAACAGTCACTCATTGTGGATGCATTGGCTTCTTTAAGACGACGTGCGGGTTTTCAGAGCTCCAAATGTGGCAATTCTGCTTAGTGAAGTAAAAGAAGTATTTTTTCAGTATTTCACAATTTTCTTCGAGCGTAAACCATAAATATTTGACACACTGGCAATGTCATTCGAGCTGTCAAAGTCGAAATAATAGGTAGTTCAAAAGGCAACCGCTAGGCGGACCACCCTGTATAAACTTTTATTCTCTTTAAACGCAACAAAATCGGCCAAACATAACGGTAAAAATAATAACTGTAATGGCTGATTTAAGTTTCAAGCTATGTAAGTGCCTAATGCAAGCAATAAAAAATATTTTAAATTTATTTAAATAAGTAACGGGTATCCTATAGTCGGGAGCTTGTTTTATTGTCTAAAGTTTGTTTTGCCAACTGCATACTTACTTTATTAAGTCAAAGTATATTCTTGATCTAAAAGAAAGAATGATTGTGAATTAATTTGTGAATATTTATATATAAAATAAAATATACTACTATATTCTTTATCTTTAATTAATGTGAGTTCAAAATCGACAAAGAAGCACTGAATATACATACGTATATGCAAAAAATAAATTGTTATGAATTGCTGACACGCATTTGACTGAGTACAGGATACCTCATAGTTGAGTAGTCCCTTACTGATTATATTTTGGCTTTGCAAATGTGCAGAATACTCATAGGAGCGCACATAATAAATTCAATTCTAGGGGTAATGCTTGTGGTGCGAGTGGTGCTGCTGCTGTTGGTGGTGCTACTTAGTATACTACGCTCGCTTAATTTCACAGCCATAAATCTAAATCCAGCGCTGCCAAACAGCAGCAGCAACAAAAACAACAAAAGTTGCTGGCTTTTTATTTGAAAGTCGCGTCAAGTGGCGCAGAGTGGACTCACTTAAATCACACTGACAGGCTTTCAGTTGAATTGAACGGCCATTTATCATCATGCAGGCCCCCCCTCTTTCCTACTATCCCCAATATATGGGTTGTCTTGTTAACAAAAAACCAAAAATGGAAAAAAAAAAATGAAAATAAACTGAAAGCCACAACAGCGTCCATTTTCATTTTCATTCTCATTTTGCATGTTGCCTGTTTTGCTGTCGGCCGCAGCTACAAGGATACGCATTTAAATTGTCCTTGTTGGATTGTTGGATTGGGGGACGGTGCGCATTACTTATGCCAGCCAACTTTTGACACGAACGAAACTTTTTAGTGTAAAAGTTGCAAGGGGTTTGGAACTGTGACTGGCATTGCGAATGGGACTCGAAGTGCGACTCGCAAGAACTTTTCTAGTTGAGGGCGCAAATGACGCTAGTTGCGTAGGTGTCGCAGTCGGCGCCGCTGTAAATGAGGGGGGCCAAAGCAGCAACGACTTGTTCACCACTTATCCATACGTTTCCTTTGCAGAGAACAAGCTGTCTGATCAGGAGGCGCTGGAGGAGATTCGTCAGCTTAGCATGCAGCTGAAGCGCATCCAGGAGATGGCGCCGCCCAAAGGTGTGGCCGTGATGACCATCTCAAGTCTCCTGGACGGCCTCAAGACGCCGGGTGGCATGATGGTGGTCGCTGCAGCTGCTACACACGCCGCGGGGGGCAATGCGGCGAGTGTCGCGCGGCAAAGTGCTCTGCCGCTGCTCGCACTTAACGCGGAGATGCAGAAGTACAATCAGCAGCTGCAGCAGAACAACAATGCCAATGGCCGAGCAGCTGCCGCACGTGGCAGCATACCCACCATGGTGCTGGAGACGCCTCCATCCTCGGCCACGCCCACACCGACAACGGCCTACGAGGAGCGGGCCACGAACACGGAGCTGAGTGGCGACGACTTCCGCGAGCAGCTGCTGCGACGCAGCGCCGATGGCCACATCATCTGCAGTCGCTGCCTGGACGCGTCCAAGGAGCACTACTACTGCTGCCCCCCGCGCAGCACCTGTGAGCAGCTGGGCTCGCCCCAGCAGGAGGGCAGTCTCAGCTTCGCAAACATCAAGCTGGACTGCATGTGCTCCCAGTCGGAGGACCTCGACCAGACGCCGCGGCGTCGACCCACCGTGCGCACGGCAGCCACCAACACGCCCCCGCCCAGCTGCAAGCGCGGCCCCCGCAATCTGCTCGAGGCCGAGCTCAGCATCTCGTATCAAATTTGTGATAACTGTAGAAGTAAGTATAAGCTTGGCGACACGCCCAGAAGACGCAGTGGCAGCTGCTCTCAGCCACCACCTGCCACAGCTGTGGCACAGACTCTGCCCAGCCAGGCGAGGAGCAGCGAACTCCTCGATCGCACCTCGATCGACGACGACGTCAACGTCGATGCAGCCAAGGTGGTGCGCTCCACAGACGATATAGCGCTATATGCGAGCACCATTAGGCCGCCAGCTGACGACAGCGACAGTGAGGCAGTTGCCGCTCAAGCTGCCGCTGCCGTTGCCTTTGCCGGCGCCACAGAGACTGCGCTGTCCCTGGGCAACGTGTCCAACACATCGAACAACTCCACTAGCCAGACGGACAAGACGACGAGCGGCAGCGGGGCGGGCAAGCCCAAGAGACCCGATAAACTGGTGCTCGATCTGAATGATCGCTCCAAGTACACGAAGGAGGTTTCTGTATAGGTTGATAATGATCCAACAAATAATTTAAAATAATGTATGGCTTAAACAACAACAATTAGTTCAATGAGGCGACTAAAACCCCTGATTACAGCGAAAGTGCACAAAAGTCGAGCGGCGAATTGTGATTTGTGATTTGCATTGCTAAATCAAAAGCCAAAAAGAGGCGCAAATCATTTGCAACTATAATGAGCCCCATGTTGTGAATATTTTGCACTTGGCAAACACAAATATAAACACACACTCACACACACATACATGTGTGAGCCACACACAAGTAAACACAGCAACGTCGCCATTTTGCTGTAATTCATGTGTTTTAGCTGCTAGAATGAGACAACGAGAGCGAGTGAGAGAGAAAGGAATATTATTGAAGCCACCAGCTACTTAAAGTGTAGCAACAAAGTCAACAATAGGAAGAAGAGCATTCATGTAATTAATTAATTATCTATTGTATGTTTAAGTTTGCCGTATTAAGTGCCGCTATTGAAAATAATATTAAGTATATATTTGAGCACACGCATTCACTTGTATAGACAAATATTTAATTAATTAATTGATAGCATCTAAGTATTACTTCTAGTTCTTAACTGTAAAATAAACATATCTCTGCCAAAATAAAAATTTAATTACAAATCATGTATTTAATAAAAACATTTCTAGTACATAAGCAACAAAAGCGCTCGCACTTCAGAGCTTAGTTAAATGTAGCTACAACAATCGATACTTACTAATTGACCGTAAAAACAGAAAATGAAAAATAGGTTTAAAACAAATACATGAACAAACAGCATAAATAAACATAAAACCAAATTGTTTACAGCAAAATTTCAATTTGAACCTAGAGATGGAAACGTGTTGAGTAAATTTCTATTATGTAAATACATAGGGAATAAAATATTTTAAGATTCAAAATGTTATTTATAAAATTGCACTCAATTATTTCTTAATTTGATAAAAATTTGTTTTCCTTCAGGTATTTATGTATTTCTTGTCATATGATTTTATTCAATCATCGACACGCAGTCATCTCTAACTGATATTGTTGCCCGCATTTAGTTAAGAATTAAATATTATAGTTACATGTGAATCATTTTGAGATGCATTAAATGTACGAGAGATGGAAATCGAAAATTGTTATTTGACGATATATTATGAATAAAGGTTCATTATGAATGTGTAAATTTAACAGACTGTGCAACTGGACAACTGGGTGGCCAACTCAAGCTAACAAACATCGAGTGGCATTGTTAAAGTATTGACAACAATATTACGTATACTCACAGTGTATTTTTGCCTACAGCTTCTAATATTGTTGTCAGTTAGGTCGTCGCCCATTTCCGGTAAGTATGGCTATCAGCAACAGCAACAGTAGCAAGTGAAAGTTGAAAACACACACTTGAAGACTCTTTCGCTTTATGGCCACGTTATGGTCTTTATCTTTATGGACATGCTGTGCGCCTATCTTCGTATGTATGTATGTTGCTGTATGTTGTGTGACCCTTTTGCCATTTATGGGCACATTCTGAGAATGTCTCTTCAACCAACACACACATGCACGCACAATGTCAATGGTTCTGAAGGAGACATTAATTTAAATGTTTTTACAGCATTTTCCTGTCGATGTTTGCTGGGCCGCTTCATCTGATATTTGTTGTTTGCCTTTCAAATTAAACTCCCAGCCGGCTGACAGTTTTTGTTAAAGAGCCCTCACAAACACAAAAACACACAAAGCAACACTCACGAGCACACATATCATAGAATAGAGCAAAGGTTGCCTAAGTGTTATCAAGTGTATAAAGGACTCCGGCAGGAAGTGCGTGTATTGATT
Organism: Drosophila recens; assembly: GCA_037043495.1. Lineage (NCBI taxonomy): Eukaryota > Metazoa > Arthropoda > Insecta > Diptera > Drosophilidae > Drosophila > Drosophila recens. The sequence goes on along the minus strand of JBAMBJ010002348.1, from coordinate 24,199 downwards.
TTTAAGCATCTTACCCGAGCGAACGAATTTCCAGTTAAATTAATTTAAAGCTGCTTGCTGACATTAATATTGTTTTTTCCATTTACATTCAAGCTTAACACACTTGACAATTCCATTCTTTCATTTTTTATCTCGGTGCGTGACAATCTTAATAAAACATTTAGTTCCATCCGACAGACAGACAATGGCTGTAAGAGCTCAGCATGTATCTGCAGCCATTGTCGATTGCAATGCTTTTGAATCGGATTTAATTAAAATAATTCATATCACTCACATATGCTTTTACATACATACATGTTTAAACAAATATTTCATTCATTTCAAATATTATCACGCGAACCTTAATGGGAAATTCCAAAAATCCAGCTGCGTTTGCCTATAAAACAAAAATTATCTATTGGAATTACGATTAAAAAAAAATTATTTTATTTTGTGTCGACTAAGAGTGTTTATGTATATATGTATGTATAAGAGTATATCTAATTCCATAGAAAAAATTCCAAATAAGTTCTGCATTGTGTATTTTTTATATTTTCTGATCCAATTTTTTTAATATCGGATTATTATATGATGAAAAGCTTATTTTTGGGCGAAAACGTAACGTGCAAAACATGACGTCCCAGTTTTCATATATTAGGCAAACGAAGAAATTTTTGCCCACCTAAAAATTTGATTCTTATATGTATGTATATTTGTCATTCTCTTATATAAAGGCTTTATTAATTATGAAAATGTTTTTGAATATTATGAAAATGCACTCAGAACCGAATCAGACTTCCCATTGACGTAGTTCATTTGTTTCAATGGCACTTGATTGTTCGAGTATCTACATTTTAAAACAATTCGGAATATAATATCTCAATCAACTGAATATGATATGAAGCGTAAATTTGGTGGAAAACTGTCACATATGTACAATAAGAATTCATAGTAGTAATGACGAAGTATTTAGTAGACTATTTTTCAATAAACATGTGACAATTGTTCATTGAATAACTTCACATAGCTTGCATAATATAAATATAATAGCTCTTCTATTGTGTTTCGCTGAACAAACAAGCATTTTAACATTTTTTTTGCTTGTGATGGTTTTAAAAGTTTTAACGCGGAAACTTTTATAAGCAAATGCCGGGCACAAAAAAATAACAATTTTGGAGTGGTCGACTAGTTTATATCCTGCATAAAATACTACCGATCTTTACAAGGGCAAATGTTATTGTGGATGTTAAATATGTAAAATATGTAAAATTTGGATACAATCAAATTATTTTAATAGTTTAAAATACACTCATATGAGTGAAGTCTTTTGTTACATAAATGCTCACTCTATTTATCATATCCGTTTGCCAATTTTTATACATACAGGGAATTTGAAATTGAAAAAAATGGGCTTAATATGTCAGCGAGTTATGTATACTTGCCAAAGGAAAATGCTTTTGAATCCTATAAAACTATCAGGCCTGTTCCGGTTTCCACTTTCGGAAGTGATTTTCTGTAACCTGCTCTAATATCATTTCCGCAAATTGTGTGGACTTTATTCACTTTGCGTTATGAATTTGTGTTTAAATTGGAAACATAATTAAAAAAAAAAAAAAAAATTGAAAAAAGAACAAAAATGGTATATAATAAAAAGTGAAAACGTGAACTGGTTTGTATAAAAAAGGGACGAGCATGCATATCCGAAATAAAATCAAATTGATTGTAAGCTTACGAAATTTAGCTTGTGCTGTTTTTAATATGTAGTTTTTATTTTTTGTTTGAATTTTAAAGCCGATTGGATCAGTTTAAGCTTCCAACAGCTAACAATAAACATTTAATTAAGCGCCTGTTGCAATTGGTACAAAAGTCAAAAACTTAATTTTGGTGCTGGCCATAAATCTGTTAGCGGAATTCGTTAGCTTGGCCAAGCATGCCAGAGCACAGACCAAGGCACTTAAAGGAAAGATATACGAATTGTTCACTCCATTGGCAATGACTCTGAATTTATAACCATGTCAATGCTGATGACCTTTGATGGCAATGGGGAAGTGGTGCGTCTTAATGTGAATTTCGAGTGCCGAGAATTGGGCTATGACTTGGGCTGACTCTGAATGAATTTGAAACATTTTTCATCACTTAATTACGGCAATAAATGCCAGTGGCAATTTCTTTGCGCCACATCAAAATGGCATTAAATAAAAACATGTTAACGACTTGCAGGCCAAAAATTGCAAAAGCCGAATACAAAAAGCAGGAGCACAGCCCCCTCCCCCTGCCCCTCTACCACCCCCGCATCGCACAACCATCCGAGTCAGGCCAACAAATTTATGTGCAAAACAATAAAGGGCCGATAGAACACAAGAAGACACACAGACACATGCACATACATATTCAGTACACAATTACATTATAATGTGATAGAGGAACATGTCGACAGCAAAAACAACAATTGAAAGAGCAACAACAACAACAAAGAACAACAACAGTTTCAGCTCACGTGCGTTGGGCGTAAAGCCAATTAAAATTAAAGGAGGCACTAAAAAAGGCTGGTCTGTGAATGTGTTGGTAAATAGCTAGGAATCTGTGTCTATTTCTCTTTATTTGAATGTGTGTGCCTGTCTGTGTGTGTGTGTATGCGTGTTCAGATGGCAAAATTAAGTGCAATAAAATTAAATTGCTCAACACCTTATTAACAGCAGCTGTCTCTCACAAAATCAAACTGAAGCAGAAAAAAAGGGAGGAAATCAACAGACCAACTCACTTACTTCGATACGAGTACCTAGAGGAATGTGTTGCCACTTTGCTGCCTTTTCACTTTTATATTGCCCAAAGCAAAAGAAACCTGTTAATAGAGGCCATTCAACTTCAATACGAAGCCTGCACACTCTTGCCTCTGCTCATGACTATGGTAACTCTTACATTGTGTGTGTCGTGATATGAAACTGAATGAATAGAATCGATCGATATCTGAAGTCTTATGCATATTCATACACAGCTCAATCATGCTGTAAGGGTATAGAAAATGAGAAACAATCAGCAGCTGGGCGATAGGCACTCAATTTTCTCCTCTTTCTCATCTTCCCAGTTCCTTTGTACTCGCACCTCCGCCTACCTTTAAAGTACTCAATAAAGACTCGAATTACGAACACTTGTGCCCTTGTGACTTTAAGCTGACTTTAAGTTTTTTCACTCTCGGAAAATGTACTTTTTAATTGGTTGAGGGGGATTGAAGACGGCTAGCTTTGTAAATATTTTACCCAGATAAAAACTAATCTGCAGCTCTGTTTGCACAGCCGTAACTCAAATGCTTTCTCCATATGCATATCAAACTAAAAGCCAAGAGTGGAATGACAAGGGAGTGTATGTCAGAGAACATCAGAGGAAATTTCATATGTTTTAAAATGGCAAATAATATATACATTCATCGTGGTGGAAACTACATTCAACGTGCAGATGGAACTCACATATTGTGCGAGCTTTACCTCTGGATATAGAGTGCAGCATATGTTTGAATGAAGAGTCCAGCAAAATATCAAAACGAAAGTAATATAAATTCAGCAAAAATGAAAAATAATGAAAATAGAGGTAAAGTGAGAGAAAAATAGACTCGCACAACTGCATTTGAGCTTGCATGCGAATTGCAGTAGAAAGTTACCAGAATTTACGCACAAATGTGTATTAAATAAATCTGCCTCAAGTGCAAAGATTGTATTCCTACGCCTGACTTGCACACACACCTACACACATACAACCATTTAAATACAGACATTGATGGCAGCTCAAAGTGCGTTTCTTGTACCCACAGTCTTTTTTCTTACCGGCTAACTTCCAGATTGGCCATACCTATGCCAGGACTTACTGGCTTTGACTGCTGACTGGCTGGCAGACGTGTCAGTTACCAGCAATTGTGCAAATGTGTCGGTTGCCATTTGGCTACGATGCGGATGTGTGATAAGCGCCAAATGCAAAAATTGAGTATAAGCTTGCCGAGTGTGCGATCCGGATAAAGATAAAAAGTGTAAATAGTTTCCTTCTCCTTTTCACCAAAAAAGCAAAAATCAAAAACATAAAGAACTTAGTATGCAGCATGTGGGTTAGTCTGACTTATAACCTATATAAGTAGTTGTACACAAAACAACAAAGTCTGAAAGTAGAGAAGAGAAGTATGTACATTTTGAATAGGAAAAGTTGTAGCTTACACAGATGATAAAATTATCAAAAATTGTTTAGAGGGTAATTTCTTTTCCGAATAGCTCAGCATACCCCTCTGACTAGTAAGGCATTAAATAAAGAATAAGGTACTCGTCGACAACTGTGTTTTAGAGCCGTGTACACTGTACAGTGACGTGCCACGTTGTTTCCATGGCTCTTATGGTTGAATTTTTGGCTGATTCCCACTTAAGAGGACATCTACATGCCGAGCAGAGTTTCGTCTTTTATCCAAAAATCAGCTGGGATGCGGACTGCGATGTTTGCCTCGACTGACTCAATTAAGCGTGCAAATGTAACAGGATGTGATTTTTTCATAGCTTAAATAATGGAAAACAAAAGGAGAAAACAAGGAAGCGTGACAGAGTGGGACACTTTGCTTTTAAGCCTCAACATCAAATGCATTGCGCCTTCAGCTGAATCCATTTGACAAACGTGAACACGTGAGTGGCATTAGAGCTCATCCAAAGTGCACAGGACGCAGAAGTGCCCTGGAGTAGGGATTTAATCGAGTAGGCTGCCAAAAGGTACCACAGGGAATTGAATTTCTAATTAAAATAATGGATTATTGGCATATTATAAAATTTCAAATGTCAAACTGAAATAATGACTCTCAAGGGAAATGACATCCAATTAAATGCAATTTAATATAATATGCTGAAACTTACATATAATATTTATTAATAAAATGGACCGTTCAATTTTGCAATGATTGGATTATAATTGGAGTAATTGAGCTCAACAGAGTGAAAGCCACATTTTATTGAGAATCATGTCAAAGGCAATATTTTAGAATTGCGTGCATTTACTTTCTCAGGGGAGCATCAAAGCTTAATAATTTACATACCTATATTCGATTCTCAAAAGTAGAGCAGCACTTTAATGTACTTTAAGCTCCACACTCAAAAAGCACAAATTAATGTTTTGAATACGAAAGTGAACGACTAATAGACATTCTGTAAAAAGGCTATGTAATTGTGGCTTTTATAACGTTTATAGAGGTTCAGGGTATATATATAGTCATGGACAAAATAATAGAAACGGCATATTTTTTTCGTATTTTTTTAAATTTTGAAAATATCCACCCGTGTTTTTTTATAGCCACTTTAAAATGCAACTTTTTTGGGGGTCACCCTGTATATACGGTACATAATTTTAAAATTTTGGTTTGTCATCCTGTTCGGGTTCAAAAAATAATATATAAGTACAGGGTGTACAAAGTCCCGTTTGAAGTGTGCAACAAAGTAAACAAAGAAAAAATCATGCAGGATGGGGGGATTGTATGAATAGGAGATGCCAACGTAACTATGGACATCAAAACATTATGTGCGATTGTATCTGTAGCTTATATACATTTATATATCTTGTATCTGTGTATGTGTTCGTTTGAGGATATGAGCAACGGCTGATTCCCTGCTTTATGTAGCATCGCATTCAACAATAAAACCTGAAATGTTGGTAATGAAAAGCGCAAAGCGGCAATAAAGCAAACACATACACATACACATACATGACAGGCAGACATTTGTATTGTTGTTGTTTGAGCTACTTTTACCTAATTGCTGCACTCAGTTTACGTTTAAGCACAATTGACGTCTACAGCAAGTAGAATGATAAAGGCAGACAGAGCAAGACAGAAAGAGGGAGAGAGAGAGAGAGAGAGACAAAAATAAGAGGTAGGGAAAAGGAAGAGAGAGGTGCTGTGTGGGGGGCCAATAATGCATTTGTGGCCGTTTCCAAGGCAAAGGCAATTTCATGTGGGTTTGCTTGCACTTAAATTAGATGTGCAAACAGTTTCACAAAGCTCTTCAAATCAAGAGATACAAATACAAATCAGAAGCATCTCATCCTGACCCCGCGTCCTCCCGCCTTCTCCTCTAATAAGCGAAATATAATTGAAGCGTAATTACCGCATTGGGCCACGTGGAGCAACCTAAGCAATTTGGCAAAGTTAATAGCCGTGCTACATTGTGGCATGATGTTCATGCCTCAAGCACAGCTCTGTCACCGCAGATAATTGCACGCTGTGCGAGTATCGTAATTGCCACTATGTTACGCATCATAAATATGCCAAGAAAACGACTTTAATTAATTCTAAAACTACGAATGAATAACTATGAATGTATTGTCACTGCATTGCAGATGGACATAATCAATTGCAAATTCACACGCAGTAAATGAACAGCTTGGCAAATTTGACAGCCGCCTGAGTCAACATGACAATGTCAGGACATGACAGCTTAAAGCTTCTTCTTCCAAAAAGCGAAAACTTCTTGAAGTTAATTGCATAGGAAAGCGGCTACAAAGATGCCACTCAAGACGTCAGTCTTATCCTCATTCTTCCATCAAAGACACCACTGAAGTCTTCAGACTTATCCGCATTTATCATTCCAGCAGTTGAACTGAACATTACCCACATTTTGAGAAGCGCAAAAGGATTTTAATATCAAATTTGTCTTCTAACTACTGCAGGTCAGAGGACATAAGTAGCAAAGGAAGGCAAAAGAATGTCATAAATCTGAATGCCTAAAAGTGTTTGAGCGGACTCAAGGCATGTTGAACATGCAAAGGAAAATGATTTCATTAATGCTTGCTTAAACTTATAGGGTATAATAATTGCTATCAACAAAGACTGCGATAGAGTTTGTATTTTTTCTTTTCACTCTATAATTAATAATTATAAATAAAAAATGTTATGATTGGAGTTCATGATTAAAATGTATCGATCACTTCATTAAAATTATTATTTTTCAATTGTATTTTTCTGTTCTTGCAAAACAAATTTTATAAATAACTTTTATATCCCGTCCTTGATTTTTGTGTTAAAAAAGAGTATAAAAATTCGACACAGTTTAGGAAAATTTGTGTAACTCACGACTAAATCCAAGTTGGAAAACGAGTCTGATTCCTCTCACTGCAAAACATCAGTAAGCTGATTAAGTCATTGAGGAATGAGGAAACATCATTTCAAGTTGCTTTCAGTGATACCAATTGCAATTCAGAGGAAAATGCGCTTGACAATGCGATGGCTGAAGGCGATTTGCATTTGCCTAATCGAGTTTGCAGTATAGTTTCGATAACGTAGCAAGCGAGTGTGAGAAGTAAAAGCGAATGTCGAAACCCGGACTCAGAACAAACAAATCGACGAAACACTTGATTGAAGACAGACCAAAAAAAGACTGCGCCAAAAAGAGCTGTGAACCGCGAACTTTGATTGACATTTCAATTACATTTTAGCCATAGTCGCTGCTTTGACACTGTGATTACGCTTGATGTCGCGATGTTTCGGGTGCAGAAAGTTTTGCTCACCGAATACCAGGAGATCTATGAGCCGGTAATGATCGAGAGTCCATTTACGCTGGTGGATGCCAACGGTCATGGACTGCGTCAGTATCAAATCGCATTGACTGGGAGCAAACTGTTGTTTGGCAGTGACAATTTCGACAAGCACGAGGAGCACAGCGGCGAGGAGTACGATGAGCCCGATTTCTCGAACCGTGGCCTCGACCCGGAGATCGAATGCTTTGATCTGATCAGTATGGTGCCATTGGAGTACATTCGCTTCAACTTTTATCGCCAACGCGATCGCTGCCTGATGATGCTCAGCGTGCAGTCGCTGGATCATCAACTGACCGTCGAGCGTCCAATGATCTTTGAGTTTGGCGGACACATCCACAAGCAATACTATTGGCATACCTGGCGAGAGCGCGTCTCATTAATACGCTGTTATCAGACACGCTTTAGTCAGATCACAGGTGCCTCGCCATTTTCCAGCAGCGACGTCCATGTGGAGGAGGAGGTGCATCACGTCCAGGTCCATGTTCCACATAGGCCCCGATCCGTCTACAGTCTCTGCTGCAGCTCTGCCGGCGGTGCCTGACCTTGTTCGCAATCCACATATACTTTTATACTTGTACCATACATATTTAAAAAAGCTCGCCCCTGGCGATAGCAGCTTAGTTGCCTTTTACTGCTGCCAATATGGTTAATGCGAAGTTGGCCAACTACTTTCGGCCAGTTGTGTAGTGGCAGCAGGTTTTTTATTTATTTATTTATTAAAAGTACCTTAAAGCACCTTTGTGTGCGTCAAGACGCGTGATATTAAAACAAGCGCATTTGTTGTTTGTTTATAGTGATTGTTTTTATTTTGTATTTGAATTTGTTACGGCATTTTTTCTGTTGATCTGTTTTGTTGCAGCTGGCGGCCCAAAGTCTCTGGTTTGGCTGGCGGCTTTGTGGTTTTCCATTACACATTTTTTTGTATTTTTCTTGGCCAACGAAAAAGTTTTCAATTTGTCGACAAACTTAAGCCGCAGCCGCAACACTTGTCGAGTGTGAGTCGGAGCTCGTATCTGTCCTGTTCTCTCCATCCCTCTGTCTGTCAGTCTGTCTGCCTGAGCGTGCAGCTGACACCGAAAATCAATTGCAATAAAATGCCCAGCAAATAAACACAAATACCAACAAACAGACCCACATTTCTTGCTGTTGTGGCGAATGGAATGGAATGGGATGGGAATGAGAACTTGAATGAATCGTCATTGGCTTCAGTTTGTTTAAAGCAATTTAATGGTCAAAGTTTTCACCACAGCGCTGTGTAATTTATTTGATTTGCTTTCGCATCGCTGTGCCCCAATGATAAATTGCAATTTATTTAATAAAATGTATAAAATGCTCACATTAATCATACGCCATGTGGTGCGTGCGGGCAAGAGCACGCACAATTTTTAATTTTCCTTCTCCTCTGAACGCATTTGCCGAGCAGTGCTAATTAATGCTCTTCCTCGCAACGATTTGCCGCAATCCGTCAATGAAAACAGCAATGCCAAAAGTTAATTAAAAACTCATCGAACACCACGTTCTCGCACTCTCCAACTTCTCACTCTGTCACTCTCCTCTCTGTCACCTCCACGTCCCGCACTCAACAAAAGGAGTTTACAAAAGTCCACTTTTGAAGAGAGGCGACACGCACAACAGCCCGTCACTCAGTTTGTCCATCAGACTCTTTATTTCTTTGTACTTAATACACCTGCTCACTTTTCCATTGCCATTGCCATTGCCAATGCCGGGCAGGTGAAAAAGAACCCCTTTCTGCTTTTCCGACTGCTTCCGTTTAATTAGCCATGAAAAGTTACCTGATTTCCCATTTTTCTTATTGCTGCTGTTTTTGGTGTCTTTAAAATACTATATAGGCTTTAACTGAAATTTTCAGCATATTACACATTTTTCGACTGGTTATTTACTTATTTATGCCATGACATGGACGAAGTCAAGTTCAAAGACAAACCAGAAGCCACATCAAAGCCACAGCGTAATTGCTAACCAAAAATTTGAAATTGAAATTTGGCAAATCTGTCGGTTTTTCCATTGCGATGCGGCTGCCCAAATAATTTGTATTTGTGTCCCAAATATGTACTTATAAATAGTATATTTTAAATTCGACAATATTCCAAATTTATGCGACATATAAATAGTATTAAAACAAATCTTGCAATAAAATTCTGTAAATTTATCTAAAGAAGGAAATAATTCTCTAGTTGCATTTAAGTCGAATGAGTTTTCTTGAACACGATAACTATAAGATATTTGCAAATATTTACCGATATGTAGATGCACTAATAAGTTAGACAGCTATATTAAAAGGCTGGCAGAACAAATACTGAAACGCACGTGTAGTTGGCCAGGAATGTTTTCGTTTAGCAGAGCAAACGGTGAAGACATTCACTGTCGATTCACATCCTTGATGCACATTAAACCTCATACGGGATTTTTAGCAATACCATGCCTTGCCAGGGGCGTTAAATTAAGTACGAGTATTTGTGTATTCGCAGCGAATGTAAGCTGACAGTGATGAATGTGTTTTATATTTATTGAATGCCGACACGACGCACTGCCTCAAAATGTGTGTGTGTGGGTGTGTGTTTCTGTCAGTATCTGCATGTGCGTAGACGCCTGACATCTCTGTATGTAAATAAGAAAATTTACAGGGCTATGCAATATAATTCGACTTTAATTAAATCATTTAATTAAAGTTAGATAATAAACTAAGAAAGAGTTATCTTTAATTTGTTTACTTATATTTTTATGAATACAACATATATAAATTTGACGATAAACATTTTTTTTTTAAATACATTTTTGATAGCTTTTTATCAATTAATTAATATAAGTAAGCTCAACCTTCTAATTGAATATCAAGTATTGCTATGCGTACCCATAGCTTGAGACACCCTGTAGAAACAATTAGAAGCAAACATACAGACTAACATTGACTGGAACGTTGAAAATTGAAGGTCGTCCACCCTGTTCAGCATATTGGTATTTGATTAGCCTTAAGTGAGGAGTTCTAGGAGAGCTTCAGAGCCCAGCAGACTGTCTTTTTAAAATGCTTGTTCATTCTTCAAGTATCTGCATCTTCTCATTTCCTGCAACTTTGTTATCGTTTGTATTTGCGTAAATCGCTTTCAAAATGTACTTAAAATGCTCAGAAGCACTTACCGACTGGCATAGAAGCCCAAACTGAATGTAGTTGCAATTGAACCTCCCCTGCCACGTATATGGGCTTTTGTGGTTGGCTTTGGGTGGTTAGGCGAGTACCTGCCGCAAATTGAAAACAATTTTCCAACGCTTTCACACACGCGTTTCTTGGGCTAATTTTATTTGATATTTACTCGTTGCCGGCCAAACTTTTAAATGAAATGGAACGTGCCCGGCATGCTAAAGTTAGCGGGCGCGTCGTGGCCAAGCCGGCTTTTGACCGCAAAATATATGGCCAAGAAAACCACATTAAAAGTTGGCAAGCAAACAGTACCTTTGCCTTTACGAGAGATGCTTTCATGTGGCCATACAGTTACTTACTCTCGCCAAAGGCTACCTTTCTGGGTAGTTCATGTTCAACTCCAGCAATAACGAATAGACGCTTTTAAAGTGCCAACGGAACTTACAGCATATAAGGCACGAGAGCGAAAACATTTTGTCGCCTTTTTATTATGAGCCCTGTCTGTCCTTTACCCCGTACTCTGCCCCATTCTGTAGGTCAAAGTTTTGCGTGCCTGACGTGCTTCACATGTCTCTCTGCTCGGCTTTTCTCTCGTTGTGTTGAAAAATCGCAACAGAAGCGCTGAAAAGTATGCTACATAAAAATGGATCCAGCGGCTTGTCTACATTTTGCTTTTGTGTCAAGTGGAAAACTGACTGTCAGCCACGAACTACGAGTAAGTAAAAGCCGTTAATGTTTATGATAGTGATGGTCTCACACTTACACTCACACACACACACAAACAACCACATGCAGGTATGTATATGTCAAATTTATTGCATACTTGGAAGAGTGTATATCAGAAGGAGGACAGGCACCAGGGGCCAAGGCACATCTCAGTCACAATGACTCGCCTTTACTCTTATTATAAAGCAGAAGCCAAGCGAGAACGTGACTAAGCGTAGTAGATAAAGGGAGAGAGGGGGAAGGGCAGAGCATTGAGGTTAGCAAGTTGACAGCGTCATTAATCTTTAACTCAATAGACAATGCATAAGCCGTAAGATGCAGCGATAAACACAGTTATTTGCCCAGTCTATTCATATTAAATTTCAGAGTCACTGAACTCCTTAAAGTAACAAATTAAACTCTTTTCTTAAATGAATATTTATCAGTTTGGGTCAAGGACAGTCAGCGATGAAAAGGTGTGGATTAATAGGTATGCTAATTAATGTTACCTCAGTGGAATACACACATGAAAGTGGAAACTTTAATTGAGATTATACCTATCAGGCATACAAATAATTTAAGCATCCAAGGAACATGACCTTAATAAATATACTCATATGAAATAGAATTTTTGAAGAGTTTTAATTGTATTTTTTACAGCATTTATAATTTGAATTAAATATAAATCGTTTTTAAGTGAGATTTTGTCATATTCTCTCTAGGTATTTTAGCGTTTGAAAAGTAACTTACAGTCGAACTATACCTAACTCGAATCACCATTATCCACAAAAATCAGTTTGAGTTAGCGAGAGCTTCGAGTTAGGGAAGTAGAATTGTATGAAATTTGCCTAGTATTGCCACTCGATTTTGTTCGAGTTAGATGACTTCGAGTTAGCGAAGTTCGAGTTAGGGAAGTTCGACTGCACTTAAAATTAACTATACTTAATAAAAACATTCTTCTTGTATTCATTTGCTTGCAAAAGCGTCGGCAGGGTGGGCAGAGGGGGGCCGTTGATTTAGCTTGCTGCGAAATCCAACCAGCATGTTGGGCAGAAAGTTAATTTTGTTTTTTAAGAGTTATGCAAACTTGTTCACTTGTTCACTTGACCCTAGCAGCGTTGCAGGTTGAAAACGCTTTCAAGCTTGCGTTGCGCTGTTCAACCTGCAACGCTACTAGGTTTGAATACCATATATGTTATAATATAGAGTGTTATTTTATGCATTTAAAAATCATAGTATTACAGTTTAAATTGTAGCCCTGCTATTTTACGAAGTCCTGAAAGTCAACGATATACTTCTACCGCATAGTTTTCACTTTGTTCGTGTTGCAAATAAGAATACATTTTAAATCTTTATCAAGTGAAATCTACGTCGAATTTTAATGAAAATTAAGATGGAAAACAAAATCAAAGGTACCTAATATAAATAATTTATATTATAAGATCATCATGAATAACTTGTTTTATGTGATTTAACTTTGTTTTATGTGCTTCTGTAAACTGATGTTTTTTAGCATTTCTAACCTAAAAATTGTTGAGCTCCGTGGTAAAAAGAAAAGTATGATTGCTTGTAGTTGGTTGTAAATTATATTAACGCAATGTTTATCATCAATATAAATATAATGAGATGGTATTAATGTTTTTTGCCCATTATTGCCCCTTTTCGTGAAAAATCACATGTTGCAGGTGTGTATTTAAGGGAAAAATTTAAAAATAGTTTTCGGAGTCAGATGATAAAAAACAAAAATAAATATAAATTCTATTTTAGCCTAACTAAATTTTATGTCAAATTTTAGGTCCCTAGCTATACATTTAGATTTGTTTAAATAATTTACACTTTTTCTTATATGGCTCGATCGGTCTAAATTTTTTCTCAGGCTTTACATATGGTATGACCATTAAGTGTACCAAGTTTCAGGTCTATAACTACATTATTATAATTTCTGCCAACATTATTGCGGCATTGTGAAAGTGAAAAAAAATGTTGGCCCCCCTGCTTGAAAAGCTGCCGACGCCCTTGTTTGCTTGTATTACAAATTTTAAAAACTAAAACTTTGTCTGGGACAACAAAAAGCTCTGGACAAATTTGCAATTTGTGTAAACATTCACTTAGTTGACATATAACAACAATGCCAACTATTTCAAATTGTTTGCACTACGAATGTATGTTATATATGGGGATGACTGTGAGGTTGTGATATTAAGCAGAATATGCTAACACACCTCTAAGATTTCAATCTTTCCTTTGCCAATAAAAGCACTTTATAGTCAATTAGAATACAATTCTGGTTTACCTATGGAGGCGACTTTGCCTAGAGGACTACGGCAAATACCGATGCGGGTCTTATAAACCTGGTCTAGTGCACACAAGCCCAAAAGCTGAAACATAAACAAACAGACGGCAATGGATGGCATTCAGATCCTATTAAAATGCAAAACTTAGTCTTCGGTTCAACTCGCAAAATGGGTGTGCACGAAGCGAGAAGCCAACAATGCGTGAGAATGCATCAGAGCATTGCAAGACAAAAAGACAGACAGACGGGCAGCCAACCTGCCTCCCAAATCGGCCAAGTTATTTGGGCAAACGGCCTGCAGAACGCACCCGAAGATACGACGGACAAACAAATTGTCCTGACTGCCACGACTACATACATGTTGGCATTTCGTATGCCCAGTGCAATTTGGCCATCCGATTTGGGACTAAGGCACCTCGACGTGAATAGCTGAGGGAGTGCCAGAAGTGGAGTTGTGTGTTTTTGCAGGCTATGTCGCCTATTAAGTGCCCACCATTTAGCTTTCATTATTCAATGGTTTATCTGAGACTGCGACTGCGACTGCTTCGAGCTTCGAATTTGAGCTTTTACGGACTTCGACCACTCGTAAATTTTAATGGCTTACAACGAGTCGCTTTAAAGGCCATAAATGGCCGTTAACACAATGCGGGGAGAGTCATTAATAAGTCGCAAGCTTGGCACTCCGCGCAGCGGAAATCCATTAAGCCTTTCAGTCCTTGACATTGGCCAAGGTAGCTCGGCGATTTTATCAGTAAGTGGTTGCGCTTTAAAGCAAATCCTTGGCAGGGAAATGCGTTGGGAATTGTGACAAGATAATCAAAGCTGAATTAGGAGCTGCTGCCAACCAACTAAACGACATCTGTCCGCAATGACAGTCGAGATTCAGCCGTCGACATTCGTCATAATTCTTGTGGCTGCCACCATGCGGCAAGTTGACACGATTTGCCGTCACGTACTTCGTTCCTTGATAAATCTTGGCCAAGCTGTCCCAGCACTCAGCACTCACCACTCACCACTCAACGCCATTGCCATAGCTATAGCCATAGCCTTAGTCATTGCCATAACTGTTCTCGTCACCACCTTTGTTCTGTCCGTGTCATGGCGAGCACGTGCACGTTGTTAACCTCAAAAATACGCTGCTAAAACACTTTTTAACGCGCGCGAGAGCATTTCTACTCCTACCCCTGTCCCTACCCCTGTCCCTACCCCTGCCCCCGCTCACTGTAAACCGTTAGACGAAGGCTCAGACAACGGGTCAACTGGTCAGCTGCTAAGCTGGTGAGAGGCTGCCAGCCGCAAAAGAGAGGCCGCAGACCACAGAATGGCACCAGGCCACAACATCAAATCAAGTTGATGGCCAAGACCAACTCTAGCGCTGACCGAAGCCTCGACAATCCCAATCCTTTACCGCTGGCATACGTGCCACGTACGTGCGTTGTGTGACAAAGTAGCTTTACATATATACTTCATCCCAAACAGGGTGCTCCAGCTGAAGTATTAAGTATACAATATCCGGTACAGCAAGACAGAATAAAGTCTGTACGGCCTTAACTGAGTTTGTCTACACTTCATACTGCAGTAGACTTTGTCTAATTCTAATCTTCAAGACCAACAATATTTTGAAATTAAGCGCATTTAATAAAAATGCATCTACTAACATACTAACTGTATTTTTTTAATTTCCTACCATTTGGAATTGTACCTTCATTTTCTTAGCGTGCAACAAATTTTTGGTCATGCAAAATTTCTTTGAATGTTTATAGACTTTGAAATTATAAATTAAGTTTATATTGTATTATACTTATGTAACTTTTTTTAGTTAATTATTTTAAAAATACATTTCTCCACTTTTTGTTATATTAATGTTTGTCAACCTCTTTTAGTTTTCGTTAAATAAATAAATAAACAAGTAAACGTTCTTTTAATACAAGCAAGATATTAATAAAATCACAAATGTAATAGAATGTTCATATATTTGCATACCCTGTTAAATTAATAATGAAGGTAAATTAAGAACTTACTAAAAAATTAACAGCTAAAAATTCCTATTTATATAATATAGGGTGCTTTTCTTAGAGGTGTGGTTTTCATTCTGGCAACATTTTTTCTGATTTGGTCGTTTTAACAGCTGTCAATTGATTTATGCTCAGTTTGGTTTGCCATTTCATAATGAATAGACTTTCTCCGGAACAACGTTTTCAAATAATTGAATTTTATCTGAGGCCTCTGAGGCGGTTATTTGGAATTATTACAAACTTTTTTGTGCCCAAAATGAAAGAGCTAGACTTGGCTTACATGTGGTTTCAGCAAGACGGCGTAACAATGGCCCAATTGAGAGGCGATTTCAGTGAAAAGTTTATTTTACTCAAAAATTGGGCCTCTCGGCTGGAATTTATTTGAGCCAGCCAGAAGGCTAATTGCTCGAAATCATTCTTATAACGAAATGGCAAGCCCTTATCTTTATAATAAAGCTAATTTTTTGGCTATAACATTAAATTATTGGTATTTTATTTCTTCATAAAAACCACACCTCAAAAAAAAACACCCTATATATGAATAATATGAATATTTCTTTGATTAAATATATGTAGTAGGCGCACCCTGTCAGAAGGCGCGTTAGTTAGACCCCAAAGAGGCTTTGCCTTCAAACTAATGACCAACAATGGGAAATGTTCTCGTGGCTAGCATTTGGCTGAGAATAGCGCGAAGTTGTTTCAGGCGCCAAAGTCACGTACGCTGTCGGGACGGGACAACGTCCGGTGTGCCATATTGGACGCTCTAAGAGTATGCAGCACAATTGGTGCATGCAAAAACATGACTTTAAACGTCGACAGAACTTTAATGGCATCAAGAATAGGAATGAGTTAGGGAACACTGGGATGGGAGGAGATGGAAGAATTCAACACGCCGAAATAGCACACAAAGCGCCAGTTTATCTCATGCGCATTTATTTACTTGCTGCTCCGCTGCTTCTGCTGCTGATTCTGCTTCTGCTTTTGCTGTAGGTTAAAATATTTGCGCTGGTTAAGAAGCAGTGCCCGCATGGCCACTTTCGGCCGTTTACCCGTAAAGCAAACTGGCATAGTTATAATCGTAGTTGTAGTAGTAGCTGTAGTTGTAGCTGTGGTACAAAAGGCGGGCATAGATAAGCGCCAACAGCACAAAATAGCAAACAAAGCTTTACGAAAAAAACGAAAAGAAGAAAATCTGCTGGCAGTCAGAGCTGCTCAGAATCTGTAAATGGCCCCAAAGTATGCCACATGACGTGCAACTGCAACTGCAACAATTGCAATTGTAACTGCAATTGGATGTGCAATTGCAATATTTGCCACGCAGCCACGCACTCTCGAATTTCATTATAATTGCATGGCAATGCATCGACGCATTGACCTTGTAACAACATTTTCCATTTTCCGTTTTCCGCTTTGCTATATTTTTTACAGTCCACTGGCACTTTGCCCACATTCTTCCTCAACATGCATGCATGCATACATACATATGTACATGTTTTTCTTTCTTTTGTGGCATCGAGCTGCCATGCTCATTAAAATGCCAACACTTTAGGGCGTTGCATATTTCATTGTGCGAACTGTGAGCCTCAGATGAAATTAATTTATGTGCTGTTGGCACACCGCAAATTGCACTTAAATGAAATCTTGTAGCGTAATATTTTATTTATCAATTACATGCGCCGGATAATGTACAAGACTACCAATCGAAAATCCATGTCGCTCAATCCCAACGCAATCCGTAAGAAGGACAATGAAAGTTGAGAAAGAGCACAGATAAGCAACTTCGGTCTCAGCCTCGACGAGGATGCCCGGCGGGCGCACAAATCATAACTGGCCATAATGAGATTTGTCAACTGATACTCGTACTCAAATGGCATCTATTGCTTGAGCTTTACCCAGCATCAGCATTTATTTATAGCCAGTGCCAGCCAACTGGTAACTGGTAACTGCCAAACAAACTGATAGCAGAGTCCATAAATTTCCGGCATTACGAGTATTGAGCAATAGCTGTTGCTTTATCAACAAAGCGCATAACATAACATAACGCATAACGTTGGCCAAGCTGAAATCCGAGCAGCCACAAGAGCCACAGCAAGAAATCCAAAGCCACTGGGTCAATAGCAGAAACCAAATGAGGGAGCAATTCAGCTTGAAGTTCTGCTTCAGGCTGCAAAATCCAAAACGGGCAACCATCGACAAAGCAGCATGAAAACAGAGCTCGAAGAGTCCTGCCGGGTCTGGGGAAGCTTTTAATTCGAGTGACCTTTAAACTGAGGTGACAGATTTCTTGTCTCTTGTTCAAATATGTATACCATATTTCTATTTTGACATCTTTAAAGAGAGTGTAATCAATTTGTCGGTAATTCTTTACGTAAATATGAGATCGAAGTTTAAAAAAAAGTTGTCAGAATTTTATCTTTAAAAGAAACATGTGTAAAGAAAATTATAGCTTAAACTTAAACGCTAAACTTAATGCTACCTCTGCCGAACATTATGCGCCTTGCCAGTTCAATTTTTGTCGAAAGAAACCCAAATTGTAGCCTGGCAAACTCAATTTATTGCAATGTGTTCTAAGAATTTGAACAAAAGTATGGCATTTGGGCATTTCAGTTGCCTCAAATCGCATTTGGCCCAAGTACAGCCAACATTCGACATGCCTTGACTAGAACCCAGATGTACAATGCAAACCAAGCCAGAGTTGCAGCAGTGGCCCCAGATCGTTACCGTAATGCAATTGTAGAGCGAATCAAGCCCACAAATTGATGCATTTCCCACACAGATGCATGGTAAATGAAAAATTGTGGTCAATTGTTTAGGTTTAGCTTCTTGGGACAATCTCAATGCCACGCAGAGTCAACAAGCAGCAATGTTGTAGAAATTTTCGTACTAGCGTCAGCCTTAATCAAGAGAAGGTCAGATCTGAGATTTATTCGGAAATATTGTATGATACTGAAGTCACATAATAGTCACAGTTTTGAGCAATAATAAAAAAAAACATGATTTTTATCTACAATAAATCTAATATATTGACATAAAATTTAATAATGAAAAGCTAATTTCGTTTTTAAATAAGTTCAATAACATCAAAGTAAAAATTTGACTTCATTTTGAAAGAAACAATAACGAGCAAAAATTACACCATAGCAAAGTCAATTTGTTGCAAAATGTCTAAGAAAATAAAAGAAAACTAAGGCCTTTGGGAACGCAAATGCCATCGACGTGCCTCCAATCGCATTTTGTGCAAAAACACGACCATAGCCACGCTATCCAGTTAGAGCTCCAATTGAAGCAATGCCATTAGATCGTTAGCGTAATGCAATTCTAGAACAAATCAAGCCCACAAATTGTTGCAATTTCCCCACAGAATGGAATGTTATGGTCAATTGTTAAGGCTTAAGCTCGCGAGGGACATTTAAAATGTGATGAGCATAGTTTATTTAAAGAGCACTTTAAATTCCAGTGTTGAAATTATAAATTTTGTATGAGTGAAACAATAATATTGAATAATTTAATTAGCCTTAATTAGCAATATTTTTTTCCACATTGAGTGTGAATAATTAATTGATTAAAATTCCTCAAATTGCGCAATATTAAATAAACAATCATTAACTGAATTGCGTTTGGAATGCTGCGATAAAGTCATTTGGTCAAATTAAATTGAAATCAATTAAATAAAACACCCGTTGTTTTTTTTTGTTCCATTCGAATGTATAAATAAATAAAAAAAGTTTGCAAATTCAATTCGCGTATCCTCGCACATTTGGTGTTAATGCTGTGGAAATTAATTTGTAACAATTGTCGAGGAATCAAGAGTACGGACTCCGGAGTGGCAGCTGCAGATTAAATGGCAGCTAACAAGAGCAGCGCTAATTAATTAATTTCGCAATGCATATTTTTAATCTGTTGCACGTAGCTCAACATATTGGGCTGCCACGCCCACACCTACCTACCTATGTATTCCCGAATCAGCTGACTAACACGCTGACAGCATAACGAATTTAATGACACGTATCGCCCGTCGAAAGCAACGTGCAAAATCAAGGAAAAGCCAAACCGACAGTGAAAGTGAAAGCGGCAAATTGTTTGCGCACCTAAGTATGCAACGATTTATTTCGCTTCTGAACGCTGACAGGCGAACCACTCCCTCATCTCCACCACAATCCAGGTTCCACTCTTTGGCCATGAACATGAACGGAATGGCCGCTAAGCAAACACTAGAAGAAGCCAACCACAAGAGCATTAAGAACATGGAATCCAAAACAACTTGTCAGTGCTGGGAGCGTTGTCCTGTCAGCATGTCCTTGTGCCGACGCCGAGTAATTCATTAACATTTAACTTGATTGACACACGAGCACAACTCAAAGAGTGTATCACATACACACTGTCAGCTTATGTTTGTTTTTGTGTTTTGTGGGATGAGTACGTGTGCTTACGTATGTTATGTGTGTTAGTGTGCATTTTTGGCGAGGCACGTACAAGTCGACAACTTGGCAAATGGGCGTACGATTTGTTTATACAGTTATAATGCATAATGGCATTGAATTTGTCTGACTCCCATCCGCAGAAAGCGAAAGAGATCGTTACTTTGTTAATTTAATAAGCACACTGGCGATACAACAGGTGCCACAGCCTGTGCCAGTGCCATATAGCCATGCCCACATGCCTTAAAATGAAGTCACGTCGCGGCCGTAAATCAATTTCGACGAGGAGGCCTCAGCGATGTGGAAGCTGCATTGCATGCGTTGTACAAGCCAGGGACAAGAATAACCGAGAATATTATGACAATAACACCAAGTAACAAACAAATATTTTTTCTCTTGTAAAACTTTTTTTAATTTTACAAAACTGTCTTTAAATGACTTGTACAAATATATTTTTTAGTACGAGTATGTGTGAAACCGGTTGTGTACGTATATTCTCCATAAAAAGCTTAAAAAAGCTACATATGTATGTATGTTTAAAACAAGTGGGAAAGGCTACAGTCGAGCTCCCGACTATTGGATACCCTTTACTCATTTAAATGAATTTAAATTATTTTTTATTGCATCCTTTTAGGCACTTACATTGCTTGAAACTTACAGCAACCATTACTACAAGCAACAGTTTAGGTTTTGCTTTTAGACCCCTTACTTAAAAAGAAGTACATGGGTCTATTAACTTTGTCACAAAAAAATGTGCGTAATAGGCAAAATGATGCGTGGCAGACCCCATAAAGTATACATCTTATATTGATATATATATATTGATTAGCATCAACAGCTGAGTCGATATAGCCATGTCCGTCTGTCCGTCAGTAATAGCGCCTAGATCTCAGAGACTATAAGAGCTAGAGACTCCAAACTTGGTATGTAGGTTCGTCTAAGTATATTGATCGCAGATCGAATTTGATTTAGATTTTGGCCAAACCCCTTAAACGCCCACAAATTAGAAAACCTTAGTTATAAGAAAAATTTTAAAGATAAACATTCCTTATTAAGCATATTTGCTGAAAATCTTATCGCGTTCGGATAATAACCAGCGAAGATATTAAACAAATAAATTCTTCTTTATTTGCAATTAGATAATAAATACGTCTGACTTAGAGTTCAGTAACAATGAAATTTATGATTAGGCAGTTGTTTGTAAACACTACAAGAGCACAGTGGGAGAAACCGCAGATTTAGCTCCGATTAATTCAAATTTCAACTTAAGTCTTGACGCCAATATTGTTTTGTAATCGATAACTAATATATCAAATGAGCCTCAAACAATTTTCGTTTCTCTTTTCTGTCAATATTCGTACAGCTGCAGAACTTCAAACAGATCATATGTTCCATCAGGCATGTGATAAAATTGGCCGACAGCTTGTTTATATTGCATTTTAACTACAATTTTTGCTAATATATAAAAATAGAGATATTTTATTAATAACAAAATATGTGTTTGTGACCTGTGATTGTGTTTCGTCCAAAAATTTAATATCCATTGTAGTATTTGTAAAAGATGTAATATGTATTTACTAATAAATAGAGTTGGGCATATTAGTTCAATTTG
This sequence comes from Drosophila recens, assembly GCA_037043495.1. NCBI lineage: Eukaryota > Metazoa > Arthropoda > Insecta > Diptera > Drosophilidae > Drosophila > Drosophila recens. The sequence continues at coordinate 2,472 of JBAMBJ010002348.1, read as the reverse complement.
CTGAATAAGTTCAATCGTTTATTTTTCGGTCGTGAACTGAATCAGTCATTTAGTTCAGTTATTCAGTTGGTCAGTTGGTCATGAACTATGAACGATGAAAGATTTCTATTCAGTTGGTCATGAACTATGAACTAAATGGTTTCTATTCAGTTGGTCATGAACTATGAACGATATGGTTTCTATTCAGTTGGTCATGAACGATGAAAGATGAAAAGGTCATTTTGATCAGTTGGTCAGTTGTTTATGAAAGATAAGCGATGTGAATAGGCTACAACTGTTTCTTTTTAGTGGAATGTGAAATGTGTTTTAAGTTATTAATAAGAATAGACGACAACTGCCAAATATATATTAAGGATTATTTTTTTAATATTTTGGGTTATACCTATACCTTATTGAAAATGAGCAAAATGAGGAAATTGTTTTTTTTTTGGGCTTAAATAATCCTTCACACTGTTCGAAACTCAAAAATATATGATATTAAAGCATTGTTGCACGTACAATTTTTTTAAAAAATTCTGACCAGCTGCAAAATGATCGATTTAGTTCATGATTGACTGAATAAGTTCATTCGTTCATCTTAACGACCCGTTCATTTGAACTTTTTCAGAACGAAACGACACAACTCTACTAATAAACTAAACTTTCGCAGAGCTGAACTTTTAAAGTGTGATCGGGTTCGGTATCATTGTATTATTTTACAATTGGTCAATGTTTTCTACTGTGGAAATGTCCAAAATGAGCTGTATATTTCCGCATATTATTTTTCAATTAATTTTTTTTTTAGCTTCAATGTCAGTGTCTAAGCGAGTGCTATTTAATGAATGGCAAACTTTAAAACAACTTTTTATTATTATTATTATTATTGAAAGAAAATCATCGAATTCCTATGAATTTTGAAAAAAGCAACAAGGAATGGCTAGATGGTACAAGTTAGAGATGGGCACGGGCCGGGCCGGGCTTCGTGTCCCGCGGGCCTCTTCAAAAAATCACCGGGCTTCGTGCATGAAAATCGAAATCGGGCTTTTTTTCGTGCGGGCCCGGGCCTAAGCAACAAGCCCGAAGCCCGGTAGGCCCGAAAAGTCAATTTTTCATATCGATTAATAAAAATATTTTGTACATAAAATTGTGTAAATATTAATTTTGTTGAATTATTAAGATTAATTGTTAGATTTTAGTAAATAATAAAAACACCTTTTTTGACATTAAAAAATTATGAATAAAAAAAATTATTTTATAAAAAAAATTATATAGTTGAATCGGGCCGGGCTCGGACCGGGCCGAGCCTCTTGAAATTTGACCGGGCTCGGGCCGGGCCGGGCCTCTTGAAACTTTGATCGGGCCGGGCCTGGACCGGGCCGGAAAGATTTATTTCGGGCCCGGGCCGGGCCGGTCCTTAAGAAGGAGGCCCGTGCCCATCTCTAGTACAAGTTCAACATTGGTGGACCTAAATTTAAGTACTCGACGACACGAACTTAATTTTCAATTCCTCAGTTTCAGTTTCGTCTTCCAAAAAGGTTATACTAATAGATAAAGACAATATTGGTCTTATTTTAAATGAAAAAGTAGATGAGGGCCTTTCAAATTAAATTCCAGGTGATGATATAGTTGTCAAATTCATACCAAAATTTGAAAAGATGGGTAAATATATTTCTTAAATATTAAAACAAAAAAGTTTCTAAAAATTGCAAAACAAATGCCTTTAATTTGGGCGAAACTACCCAGATATCAAGTAGAGCAGTTTTAGACGAAATTAAACAAAAATAAATAAATAAACCCTTTGCGCTAAAAAAAAATAATTGCATAATAATTTTGATTTGTGGTATATTTACATACAAAACAAAATTATCCGTACAAAAATAGCACAATTTTCATAGAAGTTATTAATTAATTAATTAATGATTTGCAGAAACAAGAAGGGGCGTGGAAACAATTTGAAATCAACTTGATTTGTGTGAGGCGTATAGAAGTCTGTGTGCCAACTTTGCGTACATACATATGTACATACGTATAAAAAGAAATGGGATTGGTTCGTTTAAAAAAATGTCAATTTTGTTGCCTAGTGTAACAAGCCTCTGCAATTGCTAAAATTGTTTGTTATTGTAGCAGTTGTTGTTGTTGTTGTTGTTACTATTGTTGTTCTTTTCGTTGGTGATGATGTATTTGTTGTTGTAGTTGGTGTTCAAGTTGTTGCTGCTGCTGCTGCTTCTTGGCAAAACGACAGCTGGCAAGCATCGAAAACTAAGGAACAATTGCCATTGGATAGTAAATTGAGCGCAGGCAATGAAAGTGTAACGAGCGTTAATTTGTTTGTCAATTGGCTAAGAGTTTTCACGCTCGATTTTGGCACTCGGTAAAAATACATACACACACACATACAGCCGTGGTCATATAAATAGCACAAACCAAAACATCGATCATTTGGACAATATTTTCCAACCGATTATAAAAATTTTGATCGCAAATGCTTATTTC